>VZTI01001782.1:97265-107761 GCA_013397865.1 Struthidea cinerea | reverse complement strand
GGCGATGCCCTGAGGCTTCTCCTCACGCACCAGCCGGGCGGCCCGAGCCTCCCGCCACCCCCTCAGCGCCCACCTCTCTGGCGCGTCCTCCTCGCTCCCATGCGTGGCGAAGGGGAAAGAAGCGGAAATTCGCGACGAGGAGGCGACTGCGAAGGTGAACACGAGTAGCGGGAGCGCTGCCCGGCTGCCCCAAACTCACCTCAACCTCAACCTCGGCTCCAGCTCGGTTTAGCAGCCGCCATCTTCCCCCCCCCCGCCCCCTTGAGTTCTCCGTAGCGCGGTGCACGCCGGGAGCTGTAGTTCTATCTGAAGACGTTCCGTGCCCTTTTCCGCCCATCTCTCCCACACAGAGGGGGCGCCAAGGGGTCGCGGCGGATGAAGAAGCGCCCCGACACGGCATGAGGGGATACCCCCAGGGCATGGGGCCGGCTGAACGCCGCCAGGCACCAGCCGGGCGAGCGGAGGCCGCCGAGGCGGACCACAACTCCCAGAGGCCCTTGCGGCGTGGTCTCGCCGGCTCCTGGGGGCGTTGGTCCCCGTGTCACGTGCCCGGCCGCTGCCGTGAGGGCGGTTCGGTGCCGCGGGCGGGGGTCGGTGCCGGTGCCCGGCGGGTCCGGCTCGGGGACGGGGCAGGCTGGGCTCCTCTCAACCATGCACTGAAGGAAGAGGCAGGGGAGGGCGAGCGGTGCTGGACGCTCACCTGAGACCGGAGTTCAAACGCACCTACACAGACCGTGATGCCAAACGCCAGTGAAACCCAAGGCAGCACAATCTCTTAGTCTGTTTTCCTTGAAATAATACTGCCAGCTTCCAAATCTGATGCCTTTGATGCCTGATTTTCCAGACAGGCAAGGGGAAATCTGAAGTCTTTCATAGAATTGTTAAGGTTGGAAAAGACCTCCAAGATCATCGAACCCAATCTATGACCCAACACCACTTTGTCAACCCGACCGTGGCACATTCTGAATGCCACGTCCAGTGCTTGAACAACACCACCTCCCTGGGCAGCCTTTTCCAATACTTAACTCCCCTTTCAGTGGAGAAAGTCTTGCTGATATCCAACCTGAACCTCCCCTGGTGCAACATGAGGCCATTTCCTCTTGTCCTGTTGCTTTTTGCCTGGAAAATGAGACCAACCCCCACCTGGGTACAACTTACTTTCAGACAGTTGTCGAGAACAAGAACATCCCCCTGAGCCTCCTTTTCTCCAGCCTAAAAACTCTGAGCTCCCTCAGCTGCTCCTTATCAGACTTGTGCTCCAGCCCCTTCCCCAGCACTGTTGTCCTTCTCTGGACATGCTCCAGCACCTCAGTGTCTTTCGTGTCATGAAGGGTCCAAAACTGAGCACAGGATTCGAGGTATGGCGTCACCAGTGCTGAGTACAGGGAGACAGTCAGTGCTCTCACAGTATTGCTGACACAAGCCAGATGCCATTGGCCTTCTTGCCCACCTGGGCACACACTGGCTCATGTTCAGCCACTGTTGACCAGCACCCCCAGGGCCTCTTCCACCAGCATCTTTCCAGCCACTCTTCCCCAAACCTGCAGTATTGCATGGAGCTGTTGTGACCCAAGTGCAGGACCTGGCACTTTGCCTTGTTGAACCTCATACAATTGGTCTTGGCCCATCGATCCAGCCTATAGCCCTAAAAGCCCATTTCCGCTTGTAGTAGTTCCTTCGAAAGGAGGACATGTCAATCCATTTGAATTTATATCTTTCACTGGCTTCGGGTCTGCTTATGTTGCATCTGTTAAAAACTAGCATTTCATTTTGTTACACTGTTGAAACTACTTGAAACTTTCCTTTCACCAATAGTAGAAACAGGATCAGTGTTTCACTTGTGTTCCTTGAAAATGATCCCTAAAAATGTGAAACTGAGGAAGTGAGATGTCTACACGTCTCACAGTTTTCAGCAGTATCCAAAACATGTTAATTCGCGAAAATTGGACAGATTATCACATGTGGGTGCAACTGAGCAAGTAAAAGGAGTAAACTGAAGTTGTTCTTATTTGTTTATACAATTTCTGAAATACAGCTTATGGCTTTGAACTCTTGGGGCCAAACATGAAAGTGATAAGACACAGTGAACAGTCAGCCTTCCATAGATCTGTGTATTGAGTGTATAGATATGTGTATTCTGCCTGCAAAGCAGAACATGTTGGCATTAGCAAGCAATTTATTAAGGTTTCTGCCAACAACAGTCAGCACTGGGATATTCCATAGATCTACATTTGCCCTTTGTCCTTTAAGTACAGCTGGTGATAATAATCCTCCTAATTTTCTGAAACCTAGAGGAAAGTTTTAACTTTTTTTCATCAGCCAAAAATACAAATGCGTTATTATGGTCTTAACTCACGTCAGATGCAGCTTTAGTTCAAAGATCGTCCTTCCAACCATCAGCTACGGGTAGTCTGCTCTCTTTACTGAAGTGTTTCATTCCAGCTATTTGTCTCATTTTTCTATCATCTGTTCATAAGGGCATACAGGCTCCAACGTTCTCGTCATGCCATATGGTTTCAGCAGAATGCTGGCAAGTAGTGCAGTTGCTAGATCTTACTAGCTGTCTAAACAAAACAAGCAGCAAGCAAGGTTGGAGCTGCTGCTCACAGATATTAAATGTAACACTGTGAGTAACATCCTGATTTCTCTAAAACAGTTTAAAACCAGCTTCAATTGCCTGACATTACAGTTCCTGCTTCTGTGATGAATATCCTTTATTCTCTGAGGGTTTTCAAAATGTTTTCCCCCATTTTTATTGTTTTACAATCATCTGTGTATATGAAGTAGCCTTACAAAGCTCAGATAACAGAATAAATACAGTGTTGGGATTGAGGTTTGTTTGAATACAGCTGTTATGTTTTAAAGCAGGCCTCTTTTATGACATTATTACATAAATCATGTGGTGTCTACTACTCAATAAAAGTCAATAAAGCCCTTAGCATAATTGTAGTGCTGTTGTTTAAAACAACTGTTTTCCTAATTCAGTTTCAAAACAGAGGAAACAGCTGTAGTCTATGAATATGTATGTGTTGATCTCTTTGTGCTTCCTTATGTGTTACGTAATGGGTAGTAAATTTAGTTGTGAATTACAAGAATTTTTCATTTCATTGAGAACATCAGAAGAGTATCCAGACACGTTTTTGTCCAATGCCAATTTTTCATTTACTGTCAATGAAAGATGGACCTGATCCTTTGACCACATCTAGGCTGACAATCAAAATTTGACCACATCAAAGTCTGACAATCTTACTTGCCCAGTAAGATTAAGGAAAAGTTGAATTGCATACATAAAACATTTCTGCGTGGATACTTTGAAGCCAAACTGTCTGGTTTTACTCCCCCTCATCCATCTAAGTGGACTGGCCAGTTTTGCTGGAATATCTCCTAAATCTTCTGGAGCAACAGTCTGTACACATGTTGATCCACATGTGCACAAAACTCCATGGCCCAAGTGACCTGCTTTTACATTTCTTTAAATAATGATGGTCATCATTTTGGAGCGGGTCCAGCGGATGGCAACAGAGGTAATTGGAGAGAGGTGGGCCTGTTCAGCCTTGAGAAGAGATGACTGAGAGGAGACCTCATCAACGTCCATCAGTATCTTTAGAGAGGTGTCAGAGGATGGCCCAGGCTTTGCTCGGTGGTGCCCAGCAATAGGACAAGAGGCAATGGGCAGAAACTGATGCCCAGGAAGTTCCACCTGAAAATGAGGAAGAACTTCTTTACTGTGTGGGTGACTGAGCACTGGAACAGATTGTCCAGAGAGTTTGTGGAGTCTCCCTTACTGGAGATATTCAAGAACCATCTGAATACAATCCACTGCCATGTGCTCTGGGATGACCCTGCCTAAGCAGGGAGGTTGGACCAGATGACCCACTGTGGTCCCTTCCAGCTTTATCCATTTTGTGATTCTATGATTATTATATTAGCAGAGCTTTTAGAGCTTTCACTTGAGTAGTATCTAAAGTGTGAGACAGAAACATCTTGTTCAGCAGCCAGTAATAAAATGTGAATTGCATGAGTAATTTGGCAGCAGCAGTTCTATGTTTTCTAATTGGATTACTAATTCACCTAAGACTGCAATCAAACAATGAACAGTGTTTGCAGCAAGCAACAAAAAGTACTTCAGTTTGAAATGCTCATGGAGGTTCAAAAAGGTATCAGGAATGATTGGTTAACCTTAGATGGTCTAAGAGAATGAGCTCTTCAAGGAGTTTTAGAGAAAAAAAGATAAAAGTAAAAAAATCCCAAAGAAATTAGTGTACCTCAACAACAATGCATGCAGGAATGACAGAAACTTGATACTGCTTTTATACCCATGTAAGAAGTATACTGTTAAGTTGAAAATGTTGCAGATAAAGAAAAAGAGATACGGAAATATACAGTACTCATTAACAGAAATTAGTAATGGCTGGATTAGCGAACATTAATAATCCAATTGCTGAACAGTTAGAATACATTATAACATTAATTTCAGCTTTCAATAGTGGAAAAACAGGAGTTTTCATAGTAATGACTCCATTGCTTGCTCAGCCACCACTAAAGAAAGCCAGTCACAGGCATGTCATGAAACGAAAATGAAGTGGTTTAACTATATAATAAGACATCAAATAATTGTTTTGCTAATACATGTTTGTTGCTGTATTTTTCCAACCTTTCATTTTTATGGTTGATTCTATAAATGAGTGGCAACTACAACATTTTATTACCATCCGAATGTAGTTGTTGGTAGAAGATGTTTCTACCAGCCCTATGTTGCCAGTGCAAAAGTCTTGTGGGGAATGGAGGCTGGCAGTGGACTATCATGGCCTGAATGAAGTCACGCCACCTCTGAGTGCTGCGTGCTGGACGTGCTGGAACTGCAATATGAGCTGGAGTCAAAGGCAGCCAAATGGTGCCAGAATTGATATCACTAATGCATTTTTCTCAGTCCCTCTGGCAGCAGAGTGCAGACCACAGTTTGCTTTCACTTGTAGGGGTGTCCAGTGTACGTGGAATTGACTGCCCCATGGGTGGAAGCACAGCCCAACCATCTGCCGTGGCCTGATCCAGACTGCGCTGGAACAGAGTGGATCTCCGGAACACCTGCGATACATTGATGGTGCCATTGTGTGGGGCAATACAGCAGAAGTTTTTGAGAAAGAAAAGAAAATAATCCAAATTGTTGTGAAAGCTGATCTTGCCATAAAACAAGGTGAGGTAAAGGGACCTGCACATGCGGCAGGACTCTCTTCCCTACCACAGAAGAGCTTATCTGTTCTATCAGCTGGTTCGATAGCTCCTGGCATTCTCCCCCTCAGATCAATTGGTGAGATAACCCAGGCCAGACATGTGTCCTGTAGGGAGTTGTCTCTGGTGCCAGAGGTGGAGTTCCCAGCTGACAATAAACATCTGGCCTTGAGACTAAGACGTAGGGAGATAAGGTGGAATTTCTGACTGATAGATACTTTATAAACTATAAAAGCTATACAAAACTTTCACAAAATCAGAAGTCTCCTACACACACCCTGGAAACATGTAGGGCTTTTTCCAAAGTTTGGACTCAAACTTTGTGGTTACTTTCCTGGGAATTGAGTGAAAGGATTCTACATGTACTCCATCACCAATTCGGTGGTAAGCTACATTGACTCCTAATCTATACTATTCCTTCACTAATTGCAATATAGGTACCTTTTATCATGCACTGTATTATTTATCTACTAGTAATTCTTTTTTTTGTTATCCTGTGTAGTAAGCAGTCTGTTTAAAGTCTTACCTCTGTTAATCTTGTGTCTATTCAATAAATAATTCATTTTATAATAGACCTCATCAGTCATTCTTAAGAACTTGCGAGTGAGAAGAGTTAATGAAAATCTATGTTTAGTATGGAGATGGTTTAGGGACATACTTTAAGTTGTATGTGTGGTTGAGAATGGATTCCAGTAATGAGAAATAAATACAATGAAACAGTTGGAAGATATATAAATTATGTGGGATTTGAGTATGACTCAAATGATATGTAATAAGGGATGGAGATTGTATTGGGTCTGACAGAGGTAGAGTTCATTTTTCCTTAGTGGCCCTCACAGTGTTGTGCTTTGCATTGGTAGCTGGAGGGGTGTTGATAACACACCAGTGTTTTGGATACTACTGAGCAGAGCTGGCACAGCATCAGTGCTGTCTCTCTAACATTCCTCCCCTGCTTCCCCCCCACCAAGGGGCTGGGAGTGGACAAGATCCTGGGAGGGGACACAAGCAGGCCAGCTGACCCAAATTAACCACAGGGATATTCCACACCATGTGACATCACCTCAGATATAAAAGGTAAAGGAGGGAGGAGGAATGGGGGGCATTTGTTATTTAACAATGTTTGCTTCCAGGAAGTGGCTGAACATTGATCACCAATGGGAAGTAGAGATTAATTTTTGTTTCTCTTTGCTTATGCATTCACAGATCCTAAACTGCCTTATCTCACCCTAATAGCTGTTTTCCATCTTATTTTTCTCTCCCCTGCCCTACTGGGGAGTGACAGAGTGTCTTGGTGAGCACCTGGCATCTAGTCAAGGTCAGCCCATTACAGCATTGTTAAACTGCAGAGATAAAACCCCCAGGGCCTGTGTTAGGACTTTTACTCTGTCATTGTTAATTTTGTCAGGAGCCGTGGTGGATGCAAACTGACGATATTAACCAGCCATGAAAAGCAGAACAGAGAGTTCATGCCAATTCCACCCCCCAGACCATCAGTAGTTCCTGGTTGATATCACTTTTTTTTCCCCCAGTCTCGTCTCAAGTGAGAGTTCTCAGTGACAGCTCTGCTCACTGGGATGACAGCTGTCAGAGGGATAGCAAAAATACATTGGAATGACTACATTTTTTTAGAAATTTCCAGGAAGTGGTGAGCAGCCACTGACAGAAAAGTCATGCAGATGTCTCAGAGCAAGAATCTTAAAAATGCAGCCCAAATCCCCACATACCTTTCAAAACCATGGCCACATATACTTGGAGAGTTAATTCCGCATCAAAACTAAAGATGTCAGTATTACAGAATCCTCAGGGGAGCAGGAAAGGTTCTCATATGATGTATAACTACACACATACGTATTTGATAACAAATAATAGTTTATGATTCACAGATGTTTTATTCTTAAGTCATTAATTGTCTTAAAGATGCATTGCAACAAAATTATTCAGAGATGTTCTTCTTGCATTTGATTACATATTTTCCATCCTTTCTGTTATCAAGAGTGTCTATAATTGTGATTTTTCTGGCAGATTGAAGCAATCTTGATAGATTTTATTTTTAGAATAGGCAGTGTTTCTATAAAGTAAGGGGGATTATAATACCATATTCAAGTGAGGTCTCTGTTATTAAAATTTAACTTGTCCAACTGAGGGCAGAAGGAGAATGAAGTAATGAGGTACAGAGCTTTCACCAAAGGAGTGGATGGCAATGGCATGCCTCAAACACTCCATGTTAAACTCAGATTTCCTGAAATGTTATCTATAAGGATAGCTAGCCACGTGCACAGGTGGTTACACTGCAGTACTTTATGCTCCAAAATCAGTGAGTTTATGTATTAGTCAAGTTCCCACTCCATTCTACTGAGCTGCTGATGCACCTTGGCGTATTCTGTGGTTCTTCGCTTGAAGGGTTCTCTTCCCTTTGCTGTAAAATAATAAAATAGTGTCAAAATTTTTGATTACTATAACATTCAAAAATAGAATCTAATTATTCTCTTCCATTTTCAGACTTGGCTAGATTTTTTTTTTTTGGGAGCCAATTAAAACCCACTAGAAAAGAATGAATGTGCTCCAAGAATCTTTGCTTTTGCTGCAAAAACTATTTATTCTATGTCATTTAAAGTGCTGACAACAAATAATGCATTTTATGTCCCATAATTTTTTCTTTTTTTTCCTTAGTTTTTAAGGCTTTTGCAATCACACTGGCCAGTCTCTAATAAGTTGGGAACCAACAGGTCAATTTTAGCCACATTAGACAATAGTAGAAGTCTCACAGGTAAAATGGTTCTGGAGGTTTTGTGGAAATCTGTAAACTGGTAGGCAAAAGTGGACTGAATTAATGACCTCACTGAGAGAAAAAAGCCTCACATGAACTCAACATTTTTTTGTGTTGTTTGGCTTTGCCATTCTGTGCATAAGAGCTACAGACTCACCCAACAGCAGACAGCACAGATACAACACCAAGGCAGGCCTGACTGTGCTTCTTTCTTCCCAGATGGCAGTGAGGGTATGTGGGGGGGCTACTAAAAGTATCACAGAATGAGATCATGATGAAAATAAGAGAAGAATTTGAATTATCACAGTGCAGATACAGGTACAGGGATGCAAACCCATGCGAAATCACTTTTTACTGGTTCCACTGGTCACAGAAAGGAAAAAATTATGTTTTTCCTGTTCATACCTTTTGGACAAAGATATATCACATCCATTAAAATAACCAAATAAGTTGCTAAACGGCCTGTGGATGACAGTCTCCACTGAGTAAAAAAAGACTTAATTTCCTATCACAGTGGGCCAGATTCTCAGCCTGTGTGAACTGGCAGGATTAATATGAAATTAATTGAGTTGTGCTGACCTAATGCCAATTTGCCTACTGGTGTTAAAAATACTTCCTAGGAAATTCATAAAATAACAAAAATTAGGCAGGAATATGTTTTGGGAAAATGGGCATAAAATTATGTTAAGGAGGTAAAATATTGACCATTTTAAGAGTATCAAAACTAACATATTCACCCCTTTCTATCCCAAAACGTTTTTCAGGTTTCTTTATCCTGTGTCAGGAAATAGTGTCTGTTTGGAAAGAAGACCTGGGCTGGGGCAAAAGCCTGAAGCATGGACACAAGGAGGAGACTGGGATTGTGAGGAGGGGTCAGTGATACCATGAAACACAGAGTGGCACTGGGACAGCAGAACGTGGGAACCCCTCTTAGTTGAAATGCACAATCTGTGCTCTCTGCAGCATCCTCCCTCCTGTGCTAGAAACAGACACCAAAGCACAGGAATCCCCCTGCCCCTCTGCTGATACCAGATCTTTGTAAGAAGTGCTGGCTAACTTGAAATACTGGGGTTAGGGGTAGCTAATGAATGTCTTGGATCAACTCACATAACTTCACATATTTTAAAAAATAAATTTCCCCCTGTTCCAACTGCAGGTGAGTCCAGAAGATTTTGTTCACCTGTATTACAATGTTTAACCCACTCTGTCTTTTTAGATAAATTTTGAAATAATGCTACATGGAGCAAAAGCTGCAAGAGATTTCATTTTGAAAATAACAGTGTAGATGTATTTTTTTTTCTATTTTTTTTGCAGTCATTATTATTTGGCATATACGTCAGATTTGCATTTTCCTGCAAAGTTACCATGTGGGCAATAGATAAATAAGTCACAAGCTCTATTTAAGAAATGCCAGGAGGTGGCGTGTGCCTACCTGATTTCCTCCCTCAGTCTCAAGCACAGAGTTTTGCACTGCGACTACCTGATCTTACATACGCATTTGCTTCCACCTGGACTTCTGCCGTGTTTTAGGTACATAGCAATTAGTGTTTACCAAATGAGAAACTCTTCTCTAATTTGTTTGCTCATTGCTGTTCAGTGTGTGCCCCAGTGGAGCATTTGTTACCTCTTCAGATTTTGCTTTTGTAACTTAATTTCCTGGTGGGCTTTTGCTTTAGTGCTCATCAATACTTCTCTTAGTTCCTCACTAAATGTACATACTAATTTGTTTTTTCCTGCACCTTTCTGAGATGAGTAGTTAAGAGACTTTTACCTCATTTGAATTGAGGCACAGACAGATTAAGTTTTGGGACATAGAGTTTGCAATGCAGAAAACTTGGGTTTTTCTTTCTGGAATTTTGTCTAGAAGGGCAATTGTGACTGCTTTACCAAGTGGCCCCTTGCAGAAGCAATCACGGTCAATACCTATCCACTAATTTCCAGTACCTCCAGAGGTTTCCCCTCTAGTCCTGGCTCCTAGGTTTAAGGTTCATCTTGTTTTTCAATCTCTCTGTACCACCATGAGTGGAGAGGACTGGATGTTGTTGTTTCTTTCCTTGAAAAATTTGCAAAAATGTAAGTAGTTGCCAAGGGCAAGATACGGTTTTTGTGTTATGGGAGAGGGTGGGGAGACCCGTAGTTCAGGGGAACTAAGGAAGAGGAGAGTAGGTGGAGGCAGAGCCCCTGTGGCCTACTGTATCTCAAAGCCTTCCTGAGTGGTACTGGCATCATCAGCATTCCTTGCCAACGCCCACCAAAAACACCCAAAACCCCCCCCCCAAAAAGCAGGGGAATTCCCCTGCGTGCCTCACAGCCCCTTGGTCTTCTCAGACTCTTCATGAATTTCTCTTGGTTTTCTTCAGTCATCCCCTGCTTTCCTTTTCCCCTCTTCCTGCCCACACTGCCGCTGCCATCAAGCTGAATTTTGCCTACAGAGCTGAAATACTGATAAAAGCTGCTGCCACCAAAGACATAGAAAGTATTTCCCAATCATCATTTAGCA
>VZTI01001782.1:28984-97101 GCA_013397865.1 Struthidea cinerea | reverse complement strand
CCCTCTCCTCTTCTTCTCCTCTTCCTCTCCTCTTCCTCTCCTCTTTTTCATGTATTTAGTTATATCAATATGCCAAGTTCATAAATAGAAAACTGTGGTGAAAGTGTTGCTTTATCTAGTTTGTGTTGGATGCAGCAGCCTGGGAGGAGGTCATGCCCTGACACGACGTCTGTGACTGCCAAAATCTGGAACTGGTTTCAGCTTTGCTCAGGTGTGCCAGCTGGTCCTGCAAGCTTACAACCTGATTCTGTGGCCATATGTCCTTCATTAAGGGTTCACATCAGGTCCCACCCTGAAGACAAAATCCCTTAGGGCCTAAACCGATCAAAACATTGGCAGCCAGGAAGGCCAGCGTTTCCACAGCTAGGTTACTGCTGTCTGTAAAGTAGCCTGATGCTGTCCGTCATTCACATTCTTTTTCTTTAAGCACTGGGATGTATTAATTTTGCCCAGAGTGATCTAGAACTTGCACAGCCAAGTGCCATATTGTGCCATGTACATCTTAGTCCTCTGAAGCTTATTGCTGCTCTGGAAAATTCATCTGACTTTCCCAAGCTAATTGGGATGCCCAAAGAAAGAGTGAAGGACTGAGCATGTATTTAAATACTATGGAATCTGACTGAAAAACCCAGTCCACACAGAAAATATAAAGAGGACATAGTTTTAAAATGCAGCTTCTTGATGTTGCTGAACTCTAAAACCACTTCAAGAAATGCTGTTCAGAAAATCACTGAACGAGGTTGATTTCTGACATCATTTTGCCTCACAGAAGGAAATTCAGTGAAGTAAGCTAGATTTTTATACATGTGAACAGACAAAATTTCTGAGTTGTTCATCTGCTGTGACTGCAGCAGAAAATATTATCTGTTGCTTGACCATATTCTCTTCCTTATCTTGGTATGATTTTGACAGAAGAGATATGGCATTTATCCTATATTTAACATGTCTCAGGAAACTCTTTAAAGTTTTAAATAGAAAAATATCTACAGCCCTTTCTAACCAATCCTGCCTCTGTGAATAGGTAATTACTGAGATTAAACAAGTGTCTCTAAATTGCTTATATATTCCAATTGCTTCTATTTTCTGCTGGCTTTATGATTTGCCTTCTAAAGAAAGCATGAAAGAGATATTTGCTTTGCTTTTGAAATAGCCTGCAGAAGATACGGCTTTCATTTCAGGAATAGCAACAATTTGTTGTTTCTGAGGAATAAAAACTTTATTTTGTGATCTTGAACTGGTTTCCGCTTCAAAGTTTCTGAAGCAAGAGAGCTCGTAGGTATTTTTAATCTTCTAAATGCATATTCTCATAGCATTGAGGAAAATAAAAGCAGCAAACAAGAAATTCTAGTTAAGTTAAAGTAATAACGTGAATCCTTTCTCCAGGAAAAATGTCATTTATGAAAGGAATTGCTGTGCCTGATCCTCAATCCTAGTTCTCAACTTTTGCAACAATAATAGCAGTTAATTTTTTCTAGTCATTTATATTGTACTATTGGAGATGTTCTGTCCCTAATCTAAGATTGCAAATATGAATAAACCATGATCCTGCTGACAGATACTCCTTTGACTCCAGCGGAACAGTGATTACATTCACAATCTCTGCAGCGCAAATGTGAATAGGACTAAGCACAAACCTTAGGTTTGCTTAGTTCTGTTTCTGAATTTTACTGATTTCTAATTACTGAATTTCTGTTCCTGAATTTTACTGAATTCTAATTACTGAATTTTCCAAGAAGAAATTGTTCATTTTCTTTGTGGATTTGTGAATTTTTTTCTTCTTTGTTTCATTTGTGAACCATAAAAAACCATGAAAAATGCTGCACAGTATTTGTAGTACTCGTGCCTAAATTGTGAGTAGTATATTTAATATACCTGAATATATAAATTTAATGTACCTGTGCCTGAAGGGAACTTAAATGAAGGATGGGGCAAGCAGCTCAAAAAGGCCACCCATTACACAGCTTTTCCCCTAATGTGTGAAGTCTCCTTAAATTTCAAGCTAATTCAGCATACTATGGGATGTGCTAACAAATCCTGTATTATAGACTTCTATGTTTATAAAATAACTTGTTATAGATACATTGTTACACCTGCAGAAGTGAATGTAGCATATTGATGATAAAAGGTACACAATTCCTCATTTGTAACACACTGACTCACCCTTCAGTGTTACACTGAGTGTTAGAGCGCTTCAGATTATTCTGAAGTCATCTCTTTCCTTCTCACCAACATGGTTTTGTTGTTCAGATAAGTGCATAGAATCACCTGACAAAAATGGTGTGTAACTTTTACTGTGTGCTGTATTTTTACTTTAGTGTGCAGTGGTTTGTAAGCATCACTAAAATGTGTCGTTCCAAGACAAAATATACTTTAATACCAGAAGTATTACATGGCAAAAATTTGTGAAGTGTAGGTTATCTGGAGCTAAAGGGCTCCTTTTCAGGATCTTGTTAAAATTTTTCATAATGTTACAGAAAGGCCTGTTTAAAATGCTTCTGTGTCCAAGACACAAGAGCGGGATTCTAATTTAGCACATAATCACTCCCTTGGTGATTCTGCACAATATAGCCCAAATGAGATGCATCTGATTTTTCATTTGTTTGCCTTTTACTAACATTAATCAAAACAGTTCTGTAGAGAGATCTGTCAGATTCGCCTCTTTCCCTCCCTCATTCCTCCCCTCCTTCCCTTTTGTGTGATGACATTTACTCTGCAGTTGGAAAGTAATTCCATCATGTGTTGCATTACTATGACTAATCATGGATGACAGTACTATCTCCTTATGGTTTTTGAAAACAGAAAAGCTAATTTCACAAGGAATAAGGCTTAACAAAATGAAATTCTGTCTTACACTCATCTGGTCTTTCATGTTATGGTTAATGGATCTTGTTATCTATATTCTAGGGTAAAAGGAGAACATTGCTCATAGGTAATGTTGTTCACTTAGACCTAATATAAAATTTGCTTTATTTGTAACATGCAAAATAATTTTTAAAAATCAGTTATTTAAAACAAACAACTATCAATATGCGTATTGGAGAGTAACCAACAGCTACAACCAAAAAATACTGTCCTGGTGTAATTCTCAGCCACTTCAGTCATTTCCTGACCATCTTCAGATGTCTTGTAACTACAAATACACTTGCAAATAAATCTAACCAGGTTTAGCCTCTATAGGCATAGGATAAAATGTTTGCTTGTCACCGCTCATAGTTGATGCGTGTCACCCACCAGATGTATTAACAGCATTTGCAGTTTAATCCATCTTCAGTATAGTTTACATTGGCGATTCTGTTATCTCCAAATGCAGGAGCTCATTTTGGATAGTGTCCAAAGAATTCATTTGAATGTTTGATCTGATTTCTGTCAGGGAATCTAAACAAATTCTGGTCCCACACAAGTGGGCTGTGGTCTCAGGCATCATCCTACTGCCTCAGTGTTGGTCTTTTTATATTTTAAAAAGCTACAGAGAACAGGCCTTAGTTTACAACTAGTGCTTGTGCACTTGATTCTTAGGTGAAAGCTGAGTGAAACACATTTTTATTTTATTAACAATAAAATTTTTATTGGCAATATTAAAAGCAAACGATATACATTTTTTTTTCCTGGTATTGCATAAAATGTGAAAGATTAACATCTTCTCCTACTACTTTTAGACAGATATTGGTCATTAATTGCAAACTTCTGATACAATTACTCAGTCATTTTCATGTTGCCTCTACTTATTACTGGCTCAGAAGGTACTTCAACATTCCCTGTACTCTTGTACTCTTTCAAAGGGTAGGTGGAAAGCATTGCTGTCACATAATCAAAGCCTTTTTCAAAGGAAGGCTTTATCTCCCTATCTGACCTTTTTTAGAGGAACAGTCTTGCATAAACCCCTCTTCCCTCCCAGCTGTAGTGCTATAGAAGCCATGTGCTATGAGAGGCTTAGTATTTCCTACCTCATCAGTCCCATTCCAGAGAAGTGGTCCATAAAATTACACCTTTCTGCTTGGCTGGCAACACATTATCATTTTGTTCCCTCACACAGAGCAAAACTTCATAAAGCAAAAGGAGGAATAAAAATAAATGAAGGAACAGGGTTTTCTTCCAGGAACTCTGTGTAGTGACAAGAAGCGACTTTGCTTACATGTCAGAAGAATCATAGAATCACAGAATGGTTTGGGTTAGATTGGACCTTAAAGAGCATTCTGTTGCAATGCCCTGCCATTAGAGGCAGTATCCTGCATTTGAAGTGAGTTGAAATTGAAAAAAAACCCCAACAGTTGTTTGACATTTATCCTTGACTTCAACCTTCATTTTACTTCTCAAAAAGACTAAGAAATTGAAAGACTCCAGCAACCTCTCACCTTCAGCTTCTTGGGCTTGTGTTAAGGAGTTTTATAATGGCTGTTCAAAGCAGATGGAAATAGTTGGGGGTTGCGGTTTCCCCATCTGAGGTTGCTTTTATTCTCCCATTCATTAGGAATGTATTTATGTGATCACCTGTCCAACCTGAAGAGTATTTTCCCACAACTCTCTGTGTATTTCAAATGCTTGACAGAAAGCAATTCTGATCAGCAGAGTTTGAAAATGTCCTGTCTGTAATTCTGAGATTAGATTTCCATGACATCATTAACTAAACTGTAGCTGGGTAAAACTATGGCAGGGACAAGGTAGGGGACAGGAGGTGAGGTAAAGGTTGGTGGAGAACTTGAGGACTGGGAGTAATTTTTCTGTGCTGCTCCCTGAATGTTATCTCAGGCACAGCATTTCCTCCCAGCTATGTCTCCAGCTATGATGGCTGTCTGGAAATGTGACCTACTTACATTCCATCCCATGCCTTGCTGAGGAATAACACCCAACAGATCAGGAAACTGCTACAAGAAATGAAAATCTTAGCTGAACACTCATGCTGTTTAGGTGATGTTGTGGTAGATTTCCTGTGGTGATGAGTCTGGTGAGAAAAGAATTGAGGGCAGTAACTGATGTCACCCAGGCTGCTCTACTGTGACTTTGAATTCAAAATGACAAGCAGCTCAAAAAGGCCACCCATTACACAGCTTTTCCCCTAATGTGTGAAATCTCCTTAAATTTCAAGATAATTCAGCATACTATGGGATGTGCTAACAAATCCTGTATTATAGACTTCTATGTTTATAAAATAACTTGTTATAGATACATTGTTACACCTGCAGAAGTGAATGTAGCATATTGATGATAAAAGGTACACAATTCCTCATTTGTAACACACTGACTCACCCTTCAGTGTTACACTGAGTGTTAGAGCACTTGGATTATTCTGATAACTTCTGTTATTCTGTCTCTGGAGAGAATCCAAGAAAGATTAAGACAGGGTGAGAGGAACATGAAGGATGAAGGGAACGTCAGTACCATTCTTTTATCACCCACTCCTACAGATCCTGCAAAATCCTGGGTTTGGCCCCATCAGCAGGTCTCAGGCACCAGGGAGGGTTAAGACCATTCTCCACAGTACTTCTTCCACCCTTCAGGGACTGCTGTTTGATTGGACTAAGGGAAGGGGACAGACAGGCGACAGGACACTGTGCCCCCAAGCTGTGAGGTACATTTAGAACTGGGAGATGAAAAGCAGGAAAGAGTTGCCGGACTTTGAATATTTGCATTTCACAGAATAAATCCCCAATGTTTTGCCCACAAGGAAGAACAGAAATTTCAGAAATGTTTAAGGGATAACAGTAGCCCTCTTCCAGGCATAGATTCTGCCTTTGCTAGGGCTGACCCAGTTCTGTTCCTCCTTTAGTGAGACACTAGAATAACAACGTCTCAGTTCATACACAATGTCCCTTGCCATTGCTAAGATTTAGAATATAATTTAGTTATAAATATAGCTATTAATTTCAGGATCTCTAGGGACATGCTGAGACACTGATGCCTAGTTCCTGCATTACTCTATTATGTATTTTACACTGTCAGATTGCAGAAACATTTTTATACACTCTCTAGTTAGATTAATAAGTGTATTTGCAGGAAATAAACTTTATATCAGAACATTTTGGCACAAATTTAACTTTCCTGTTAAACTTGTTGGCTGACTGAAAAATATAGTTTGTGTAAAGTACTCTTGTCACAAATAAACATATTCTCCATGAGCAGGGACTCAGGACTCTGCCCCTCCCCATCTTAGGGTCATCAGTTCTTGTGTTCTGCATATTTGGGACAGGACCAGTAATTGCAACATTGTGTATAAAGAACATTCTCTTCCACTGATGCAAAGAACTTGTATTGGAGCAAGATATTCTGATAATACTGCAAACTAGCCATCCTCCTATCTGCTATCTTGGCTGTTAAGACACACATAGTGTCAGTGATCCAAGCACTGAAAATGTATTAATCTGCTGTACTTTTTTTCCTGCTTCTGCCAAAGCATCAGGCTGGCTTAACTATCATTAGATTTAAGCAATAATACCAAGTATTAGATTTTTCTTACTTCCTTCAGATATTTGAGACTTATTGTGACACTTATGTCTTATTTCGAGCTTTTATTCATGGCAATCAGAGACAGCTTCTTATGCAAAACTTTATTTCTAAAATCCAGTAGCCAAGACTTTGCCACACAAATAAAAGTATAGAATCATGGAATGGTTTGGGTTGGAAGGGAGCTATAAGCGCACATGGCTGGGTCATGTCCAGCCTCTCATCCACCAGCACCCTCAAGTGCCTCTCAGCAGGGTTGCTCAATCTGTCCACTCATCAAATCTATCTCTCTCCAATTTAGAGAGAAGGAGGGTGTGGGGGTCTGTTGTGTCAAAGGCTTTACAGAAGTACAGGTAAATGGCATCCGTAGCCCTTCCCTTGTCCGCTGATGTAGTCACTCCATCATAGAAGGCCACTGGGTTGGTCAGGCAGGACTTACCCTTGGTGACGCTGTGCTGGCTGTCCCAAATCACCTCCCTGTTTTCCATATACCTTAGCACGGCTTCCATCCATCATGGTTCATGATCTTCCCAGGCACAGATGTGAGGCTGACAGGTCAGTAGTTCCCAGGGTCCTCCTTTCTACCCTTTTTAAAGATGGGGACGATGTTTCCCTTTCTCCAGTCACCTGGGACTTCACCTGACTGCTTTGACCTTTCAAACATCATGAAGAGTGACTTGGCAACCACACCAGCCAATTCCCTCCGGACTTATTTCTGGTTTCACTTTCTCAGTGACGTCCACCAGCTGCTGGTTGTTCTTCACAATCCCATTGGGCATCACAAACACTTTGGTACCCTAGAAGGTTTCTTCACAGTCTTCCAGTTTTTACTTTTCATATTTTGCTCCTGTTTAGGCCGTCATGGCTGTTAGTGAGAAGCATTGGGTCAGTCACTGGGAGGTTCATGTCCAAATGTATCTGAGTGAGACCATGACTGTTCAGGATAGGCTCCTTAAGGAATCTATCGAGTTCTAGCAGCTTTTTTGGTTTGCTACAAGGTCTTCAGCCTCACTCATGATTCACTCCCTGAAGAAGCCCACCTTGAGCTTCACCTCGGGATCAACCTTGAGCAGCAGGTTAGCTCTCCTGAAGCCCATGTTGCAATCTTACTTGCTGCCCTGCTTTTTCCTCACCTGATATGGAACTCCACAATCTCATTGTCACTGCAGCCACGGCTGCCCCCAACCTTCCCATCTCCAGCAAGGCTTCCCTGCTTGTTAATGAGGGAGCAGCACACCATTCCTTATGGGATCCTCTATCTTTTAAGTATAACTTCCGCTTTTCTTGTGTAATAAAGAGACTGAAATGCCTAAAATACAACCTTCTATCTTCGATTTTGTAGTTGAAGAACTGCTGATAGTGATTAACTAAGCCAAGATGCGTATGGAGTATCATTTCATTAACAAAGGTTCAAATTTGCATCACTGACAGCAAAAACATGTGCTGCTGAAGCTGTGGAACATTGCAATTTGAAAGAAGTGTTCAGAGGTCATTTTGAATTTATAACCACAACTGATGTGAACTACAAGTGAAAATCAGCTGATGCACACTTCATGCTGCCCAGATCTCTCAGTGAGAGTGGGTATAAATTCTGTTGGACGCAATATGGAAAAAAATACTGTACTGCTCTTGTAAAGAAGTGGTTTGATTGTAACAACCATGTTGTAGGGAGCTAGCACTTGCCTCCCACCCTCTCTCCTAACCAACACTCAGCAGAAGATAGAACTTCACTCTAAAATGGACGTGCAGCACCACCTCTCGTTTGGATTGCTTTCTGCAATGCTGTCCTTGCAAGTTTCCCTCCTTCCTCCTTACCGCCCCCTTGATAAACGTAACAACAAACTGGGACAAGTAGCACAGTATTTTGCTTTTATGAATCTGTAAAAGTACAATTATTCTGCCTTCCTTGAAGGATTCAGGATCAATGTGCTCACACAACTCCTGTAAAGTGCTGCCATTTACACCCCTCAGATTGGAACTGTCCACTCTGGGCAAACTGCCTGTTGGAAACCTTTGCATGTCGGCATCCCACGAATACTCCAGATATGCCAAGACCTCTGCCATGGTTTAACCCTGGCCAGCAACTAAGGCCTACACAGCCTCCTGCTCTATCTCCCAGCTGGATGGGGGAGAGAATTGGAAGAGTGGAAGTGAGAAGACTCGTGAGTTGATATAAAGACAGTTTAAAAGGTAAAGCAAAAGCTGAGCACACAAGCAAAGTGAACCAAGGAATTCATTCACCACTTCCCATGGGCAGGCAGGGGTCAGATATCCCTAGAAAAGTAGGGCTGCCTTGTGCATAAGAGTGACTTGAGAAGGCAAGCACCTCACTCTGAACATCTCCCCTTCCTTTTTCTTCCCCAGCTTTATATGCTAAATGCAGCACCATATGGCCTGGAATATACCTGTGGTCAGTTGGGGTCACCTGTCCTGGCTGTGTCGCCTCCCAACTCCTTTGGCACTTGTTTCTGTGAGCAGCAGAAAAGGCCTTGGCTCTGTGTAAGCCCTGCTCGGCAATAACTAAAACATCCCCGTGTTATCAATGCTGTTTCCAGCACAAATCCAAAACACAGCCCTATACCAGCTATACCCTTTATCCCAGCCAAACTAGTACCACATCTTAAATGAAACTAGGACTGGGAAACTGAGGCATTTCCTCTATTCAGAGGTAAGAATGCACATTTAGGTGCTTTGTCAAGGAGGTAGATGTAGCAGGGAAAGGAACCTCTTAAATTTGATCTGCTACCATCAAAAAGTGATATGGGTAGCAGGCTTGTATGGAACTCTGTTTTTCATATAATTCAGCCATCCTGATGATGTTAACTCACTGTAATTCTAAATGATTTTTTCCTTGAATTTCACTATTTTGGTATAAAGATAGATCCTTGTTTTGGGCTGGATTTTTTCTTAACAAACATTAAAGGAATAAAAACTCTCTCAATAAAAAGAAGCTTTTCTTAGAAAACACTTAAAGCCTGTTTGCATATCAACAGTAACAAACCCCAACATGTATCCATGGTAATTCAGGCACCTACAAATATAAATAATAAAAAAGCCTAGAAAAAATTAGAAGTTTCTAGAGACTATGTGAGAATCTCTTGTAACTTTTGTCTATTTCTGTGTAATACTGTAAAAAACTAGTTCTGTTTTAGCAGCAAAGGTTAACAGATATCATCGCACACTGACTGGCATAAATTGGTATTCTTAGGCAATTTTTCCTCTCACTTCAGATTAGTTAGTGGTCTTTAACAAAATAAAAAAAAAATCAAACAAAACCAAACCCTCAGTGATGAGGCAGTATCTAAAAATAATCCAAAATGTGCAGATTCAGAAGAAAATTGATTGTCTGTATGGCTCATTTCTTTCACAAAGAAACATGAGCTCAGAACTTTGACAACTGGATGCTTAACTACTTAACCTCCTGGCTGACTAGATCCTTATAAAAGCATTTTTTTTCTGAGGAAGTCCTAGTGGATAAGATTTTTTAGAGCACTGAACTCTATTCTGACTTTCACTTATGGAACAGAATAAAAGAGTATTTTCTCTTAGTACAAAGCCTGCTGCAGGAAGAGGTAAGACGGTGCTTTTAGGTAGCATGAATGGTATGATATAATGGTATAATCATAATTTTATTCTGCTACCAAAACATGACACTGCAGGAATTCAAAATTCCTTGCATGTTATCCATCACAATCCAGTCTTGTGCAGATAACACACTGAAGTGCCACAGACTGATTTACACTTTAGAGGAAAAGAGTGTTTTAGAGTATATGTACCAAATTTTTGGTCATGGTATCAGAAAAATAAATCTCTTTGTCATTCTTGTTTTGTAGGCTATGAAAAATGTGATGACTAATTAGAATGAAAAAATGAAGCTTCATTATTGATTGAACTGAGCTGCATAATAAAGCACTATCAAAAGGATTTGAGAAGAAAAGATGCATTGAATTAGTAACACCAAACTTGAAAGTTTCTAAAAGTGCATATAAATAATTAATCTCAAAGATTATAAAAAATTTAAAATAACTCAAAGCTTGTGAACATGTGCGATCCTTATGCAATCAAAAATCCCACAGAAACAAGAAGTTTGCCTATGAAAGGGAAGATTTCAGGGCTTTGGAAATGAAATCAGATAGAGGAAGGATGAGCACTTTATTAAAAATGATCCAATCTGAAAAACCATCTCTCAAGTTGAAGCTGTAGTCTAATCCTTCCTAATAGACATTCTTATTTTCTAATCCTGTTTTTTGCACCTTACTCTTTTGAAACAATAATAGTGCTTTACAAAAGAAGGTGATGCCATAAAAGCTTGCCATTCTAACTCCTCTAAAATTGTTTATCTCCTGTTAAATGAATCCATTCCCATGACTTTATAATCTGTGTTTTGTTTGCATGAAGTAAAGAGATAGGAGGAAGGTAAGAACTGTTTAGTGACTTTTTGTCCACTGCCCAGCTCCAGGAAAGAGAGAAATTCACATCTGTCTGAAGGTGATGGGCGGAAGCACTGCTCACTTGGGAGTTTTGCCGGGCAGGTAACTGCAGGTGATTTATGTGCTTGAGACACCACAGACCCCTACTACTCACTTATTTCTAGCTATGCTTTGTGCTGTGGTTCATGCCTTCAACACTTAAGTTACAACTGTCGTCTGTTGTCCCAAAAGAGCTCTAGCAAGTCCAGCAGAAGAAAAAGTTCAATTGAAGGAAGAAAACTTAAAGTGCTGAAGATAAACCTGGTTAGCAGAGAAAAAGGACTGCAAGACCTGTGATTCTCCCCATCAATAGCAGCTTGCAGCTGGGTTTAAAACAGAGAAATCTGTCAACAGCTGCTATGTGAGCTTCAAACAAGTGTTGAAATGTTCAGCTCCTCTTGAATCCCCTGCCACTGCTGTAATCTTCCTCAGTCGTTCTTCCTGCTTATTTATGGACTTGAAAATTTCCTGGTGGCCCTCTTGCTGAAAGGCCCGTGTAATGAGATTCTGTCAGCTCTGCTCTGTTCCTTGTCCCTCAGATGAGGAAAATGCCATCCTCTGGATGAAGCAGGTCAGATCAGCCGCTAGAAAACACTGAAATTAATGAACTAATTTTGAAAAAAAACCCCAACACCCATACATCCATAGGACTCCATTAGGAGGAAGTATAGCTTTTATTTGTATTATACATGCTCACTGACTTTGCCAAAAAAAAAAAAAAAAAGTCCTCATCATGTTTAGTTGTTGGAGACCTATGCACTCACCTTTAATTCTAGTTTGCTGAGAGGAGCAGGAGGATGGAGTGTAACTGGTATGTAACAAGCTTATGCTCAGATGTACATAGAGGAGCAGCAATGCCTCCTTAGTCCTGTAGCTGTATCATTCTCTTGGACCTTTTCCAGGTTGCTTTTCATTTGTTTGCCATAGGGGTAGAAGAGCACATTCTCACTGGCCCTTCTGAAATCCTCCAGATCTAAGGCAGAAGCAATAGGATTCACAAAAGAACATGAGTAAGGTTCACTTCAAGCAAAAATCACTAGCATTTTTAAAGAGGAATTATAAAATTATGTCTTTTTGCTGTTTTAAATGATATAGAAATCTGTGTGGATATGGCCTTAAAAATCAGTAGAAGAGCCATCTAGTTATCATCTCATAAAACATGCTGTTCTTCATTACTGCTTGAGTTTTTAGAAATACCTGTGCAGACTTTTCTGCTTCAAAGTGCAAAATAAATTGGATTGTATAGAGCATCAGAAGTCTTAGGCAAAATTAAGCTTTCAGGCAGGCTTAATGGCAGAAAACATAATGGTATTTAGATTACAGGCCATAAAGGACAGAACTATCAACAAGTGAACAAAAAGCATAACCCATGAAGAAAACTCCCAGACCAAAATACAGTTATTTCATCCCATTAAGGGATTCAGCTTCCTCTCTAATTTTTGAAACAGATGGTATGACAAGATTGGCAACGCTCTGCAGCATGATCATCATCTAACTCATTCAGAGCTGAGCTGAAAATAACAAAATGAAACTCAGCATGGAAAAAGACTCAAGCTAACCCATGTGTGGGGGAAGAAATTCAAAATAAAGAGACGGAAACAAGAGGAAACCTGGAAAGCAAGTGTGCCAAAAAGGCCGAGGAATGGATGGCACAAAGATAATGACCACTCAACCAGGTGAGGGGTTTCAGCTGTGCAGACTGGAATTATTCAAACTGGAACATGACTGGGACATTGTGACTTGAACTTTTACATTTAGCTAATAAATTAGTGATTGCATAGCTTTTGATGATGAGAACTCACTGGATCTTGAGCTTCTATGCCTTTGCTAAAGTTTTCCACACCCTCCTGACCTTCTCCATGGCAGACATGAAGCACCATATTTTGTGGTTCAGAAAGTTTGTAAATTCTGTCAGAGTTGCAGATTGCTCTTTTTTCTCAGCCCCTGAGGAAGGTCTGATCCAGTTCCACAGTGTTGCCTTTGGAAACACCAGCACTGAGTGCTGTGTGATTGTGTGTTTGTCATGAACAAATAAATATTCATCTGGTCCATCTGTGTGATCAGACAAAGTGACAGAACCCTCCTTTTCTGGCCAAAGTGTTTGGAGGAATTTGTGTCTTTCCTGATTAATTTGTTTTTTAAATTTTTAGCAATACTTCAGCACTTACTATATGTTACATCCCCTCAGTACATTTGGGTATAACTGGTTATGTATCGTAGTTGCACATATCCTTTACTAATTTTCATGTGGGTGAAAAATTGAGCTAATTATAACTCATGCAGAGATTTGATGGCTGTGAGTAATTCCAGTTTTTAAGTTTCAGGACTTGTGGGTTTTGTCCTTTCACTGTTTGCTTCCTTAACATGTGAGCTTCATACTGAGACCAGCCAAAGTAAAACCAACGATGAAATGAAGACAAGGTGTTTAAGCCAAGAAGCACCAACCCATGGGAACTGTCAGCCTCTAGGAAATTGGTTCTGGATAGTTAGTAGATTTAATTTTGTTTTGAAAGAAAGATTATAAACATACACGATAAAGAATCTGAATGAAAATTATTTCCCTTTACCATTCAAATTACAAGAATAACAATGATTATCTTGGGCCAGGGCTTAGATTTTCCATTAACACAGCTGTTACCAAGGAAAAGCTTTGCACTAGGTTTGTAAAGCATCATTACATGAGTAACAGATATTTGATGCTTCCTGAATAATACCTCATGTTCCAAATTAAAAGTAGCCTTTGACAGAAAGTTTCTCCTTCTGACTTGATTTCAAGTCATTACAGTGACTCATTAAAATACATTGTTTCTGAAAACTCCCTAAAGCAGCAAAGAAAGTGTCATTCAGACAGATCATCACCCATAAGGTACTGCTTTGCAATTTATACGACTTCTATAACAAATCTGTTTTTTGTTTTTAAACTGATAATGTGTCCTGGACTTCAATTTTTTTTGCAGCATTACAGGCAACTTTGAAGTGCTGGGAGTTGCTTTGGGTATGGGGAGAGTGATGATCATGGGGATGCATCCGTCATTGCCTCTCAGGATGTGAATGCTGCATGTCTGCCCTTGTCCACACCAAGGTTCACCGAGGGAACTTGTGTATACAAATGTAAGAAACTGTTAGCAAACCCTCATGGTGAATTTAACAGAATGTAGCACATGTAAAATGCTGGTTGGCTGCACAGGTCCTTGGTGGATAAATGCCTGTGCTGAGGCAGACGGCCTGGGCAGAGATACAGGAAGGTTGCAATGGTGTAACTGCAACAGCAATGCAGGGTGGAGAGGAACATCAGGTTAAATTTTACCTGGTTCTTGAGGAGACTTTGTTCCAGCTGTATCCCACTCAGGAGTATGGCCTTCTACCTTCCTAGAAAGGCTACAGCCTTTCATCTCTCCTGCTCCTGCTTTTAAATACTCATTATATCTCATGACATAGATCTAGATTAGTGTCCCAACCACAGTCACAGGAGAATATTTCACATAGTGCAAAGTATAAAAAGGTCAAACTTAAATCCTGCTAAATGAGAATATTAGGAGTATTTACTACAGTCAAACACAGCATTTGCCTAACAAATCCAAAACCGTTCAAATACTTCTGTCATGCAGATCATTATATTAAGAAGAAAAAGATACTGGTTTGATTTCCAAAATTGGCATGTTTTCTTGATCTGTTGGTTCAGCTGATAAACTGCAATATCAGATGGGGCTTTCATCAAGGGTGAACCAACCAGTTCATGCTGAGGATGGGACCTCCAGATGCCCTGAACTTCCCCCTGAGAATGCCACTGTCCCTGCTGCCTCTCTCCCCAGCCAGGGGAACCCAGCCTGCCGGAACAGGGCTCAAAGCAGGCAGGGTAGCAGGCTGCACACAGCCTTCCATTGCTTCCATGTCCTAGTGGGGCCGGGATCCCCAGGGAGTTAAACCATGCCTCTAACTAGTGAAGCAGTGTATCAAAGCTCAGGCATGTATGATCGATCTCCTTCCCCATTGATAGTTGGACTATCTGCAGCACTGCTGGCACTGTTAGACCTCTGCTTGCAAAGGAAGCTTGTTTCGGGCAGGTTTGCTTGACTGACAAAAAAGTTAGTTGCTTGAATTTTTTATTCCTGCTGCTTTGAAAGTCTGTTTGTTGTGACACCATTAGCAAGCAAGGGATGCAATACCCTCAGTAAACACAATGGTTTCAGGACAGAGGGGAATTTCACATCATGGTGGCTGGACTGTAGTCTTTCCCCTTCTTGCTGACTGCCTGGCTGCTGTCTTTCTCCTCCCTCCTTCCCTCTCAGTCCCCAGTTGTCTTTCCTTCCCTCCCTTCCCTTATGAAAGGATAAATATTCCCTCTCCAATTCTTTCTAAACTAAGGGGAGATATTGCATACTAAGCTACATTTAGTATTTTGGCTCTAATCTAACCAAAACACAATGAAGGAGGGTTTTATCCTCCTCTGGAGATCTTTATTTGACTCCAGGGACTAATAATGAATATTCAGCAGCTCAGTTATGTACTATGGAAAGAGAGGTGGATAACCCAGGGGAAAGAGAAATAAAAGGCCTAATCAAAGGAAAGAGATAACTTGAAGATAAATGTGATGGAACCATGAAACAGAGAATTACAAAAGGCTCTTCCAGATTGCAGAGGTGTGGAGGAGAAAGATTTTCCCTGCAAAAGATAAAACACTGTGAATAAGAGTCACAGAGGTCAGGAAAAAATATTCCTGCTGTCATAGGTATGGCCCTCCAATTAAATGGTACTTTGTCCCATTGGGATGGAGACATCCAGCTGCTGCTCTGCTCCCTAGATCTGGCTCATCCATCCCACCTAGGACAGCTATTTAGGAAGCAAGAGGTGGCCTAATCCTTGAGCACTTCCTTTCAAGCCCAGGCTGTCCCTGTACAGAGCATGCCCTGAGCTGGTCATGCTTCTCTGAGAGTGTGAAATAAGGAGCAGACACCTGCTGGCACAAGCATCTGAGCCTCTCCTAGCTGAAATGGCTGGTGCTCTCACATCCGTGTTATCTGCAAGGAAAAGGAATATGCCCTGCCCTGCAAATCTGACCCCACAAATAATATGCTTGACCCAGTTTTTTAAAGCTGTTGAGCTAGATTAAATGGCTTGTCCGTAACAAAACCAGCAGCAATGAGTAAAATGCTCTCCCAGCTGAAAAACAGGTCTGTTAATGCCCTTTCAGTTCTCTGTGCTGTTCTGTAAGTTGTCTGATTTGAATTCTATTTCCTTAACACATTAATAACAGGACACAGCCCCAGATAATTACTCTTTCTTTTCTGTTGGAAATTAAACTGGAATTATTTGAGCCTTCTGTGCCTGTGAATGGTTTCCTTGCTGGGTCTTGGGGGACTACACTGAAATTACTTTGCAGATTTTTCTTCCTTGGTTTGGAGTTTGTGAATGATCAGCAGGTGGTTTTCAGCCATCAATCAGGAGCTGTACTTTAACTGAATTATTTAGATGAGAGACCCAAATTGTGGTCTCCATTTCTCTTACGCAAAAACTGTAAAAGCTGCTTTCAGATTGAAATATGATGTTTCAGGTTTTGGGATTGAACCTGAGTGGCCTTGCCACACACATTCACCAATCAGCTACACATCTGGGGAGCATGCCCCCCAGGACCTCTCTGAATTTAGAAATTAAAAATCAAAACCCATTTACTCAAGTCCCCAAGCAAAGCAATTTGGACTTTGATTTCTTGTAGCATCTTTTGGCTGATTTATGCTATGATTAAAATTTTTGTTGTTGATGATGCATTATGCATGCAATAGCTGATGAAATAACACCACAGTAAAATCTAAAAATAGTCATTCAAGTATCCTTTAAAGAAAACCTGACATGAATACTAGCTCACACATCAATGAAACTGAGCTGCAAAGGCACATTCCTCTTACCCACACTTCATGCAGAATTGAAAGCCCAGACAGATCCCTGTTGTGCACATTTCTAACATCTAAACCTCAGAGGTGATTTGATTTGATTTAGTATAATTTAATGAGACAGGAAGAGTGGTGAGGTGTACACTGAGTTCTTCTGTACAGCACAGGCTGATAGTTTTACCCATTTTGTCCTTTCCAGTTAATGTGTTGCTGTTGGCTGGTCATGACTGCTCCTCAGTACACCTGTGGGTACCACCTCAAGCCAGGGTAGCATTTTAAAACATCTTTTATTTTCCCTCAAATAAGAGAATGAAGCAACTCAGCCCTTTTGATATGAACAGAGGAAAATGTCTTTCTCTCTTTCAAGCTATAAGCAGCCATGACCTAAACATCTGCTCTCTGCCTCAATCATTTATTCTCACCTTGATTTGTAAATGTGTTTAGGAGGGTTCAGGATTTGAGGTTGATTCCCATAACCTGTTTATTGGTGTCCTAGCATTGGCTGCCTTCTTGAGTCATCGGGGACCCTAAAATCCATTGCTGTGTCCCCTTCCCTTGGAATGGACACCTCTGAGGAGGGGGGAACTTCATTCAGCCTCTTTCAGGGTGATGGGGAAGGCAGTGAGTGTGGGTGTGGTCAGCTGAAAGGAGCTGCACAGGTTTTAATCTGTGTATTCACTGATTGAACATGCTCTGTGGGTGTGACAGTTGTGCAGAAGATGACAAAGGATCCACTCATCCTTGGCAGCACATCACTTGAATTGTGCCCCCTTCATGTAGCTTGAAAGGGGAATAGAGATGTTAAAAAATTATGGTAAAGAAATTCTTCAAGTTTAGGCACAGAATAATAGAGGTGAAACATATAGGAAATATGGATTACAACTAGACAAATGAATATTGTTTGGAAAGAGAAGAGTTTGGAAAAATCAGTGTGACTTCTGGACTCTTCCCCTCCCAGAGCCCAAGTGACCTTCAAAGCTTTTCCAGAGTATGTTTTAAAGTTTGAGTTCATTCTGACATTGCTTTCCTCTTCTGCGCAGTTAACCCTGAAGGATGCAGGTCTCCTTTTGAAGAATGCTTGGTGAGATTTATTATTTTGGCTTCAGTGTGAGAGTAACTGCTGTCAGCACATGGGGATCGACAGTGGGCTTTGTTTTTGAACACAGCAGTTATAAACAGACCTGCCTATAGAGAGCAGGGAGTTGACCTTGCAAACATTGTGTGCTCTATTGAGTTCAGCTCACTCCTTAGTGATGGGGTTTATTTGTTTTACGTCTTTACCTTCAGCAGTGAAAGACTGACAGAATATCAATGCAATGGGTTATTTCTCAGGCATTTCAAGACAGCCTTCCCCTGCATTCGAGATTTCATCACTTTGAGACTTGCGAAAAAAGAACTTTTTTTGCTTTTCCCTCTGCAGCACGTAGTTTCTCTAGCTGGATCATTTGAGGCGCATTTGCAGCATTTAAGTAAGCTTTCACTACTTCACACACAGAAAAGGTACAGGCTCTCGTTAAGTAGGACAATTAGCGTATTAACATTCAGCAAAGCAGAGCTGACTTCAATTATTTCATTTGCAGTAGCTGCTTCCAGTGTGGCTTGTTTGGAATAACGCAGCCGTGGTAGTTAATGACTGTAGCACAGCCAGGGAGAGCAACAATGAGGCAGACGTGCTTGCAAGCAAAGCTACGAGCAACCTCTCTTCATGCCATGCCTGATTCCTACCCTTTAACACTGATCAAATAAGGGCTCCACAGTGTCTGCTGGCACCTCCACATTTAACATTATAAACAGTGTTTAATGCATGCAGATTCACCCTCCCGATGGTGAGTAACAGTGGCTGCAGCAGCCTGTTATTTAATAGTATGTGACAGAACTGCTTCTTTTGCTCAGATTGTGTGGGTCTGTACCTTCAGAGCTGAAAGCTCCAGGTTTATTTGCAGTTAATGACAGCAGCACTAGTGCCTGTGCATATGCATTATTTACATAGAAACAAAATTAAAACTTTGACACAGGAGAATATTTTAGGTAGATTGTTTCTGCTTTCAGGAAGCAGTGGGAAGCAGTGATGCTGTAACTAACAGAATAACACAGTTAAATACATCTTTGATACACCCAGAAGTGACAATGCAATTTTGCTAAGGGTCAAAGTATTCTAGACTGTTCCTAACTAATGAGTTAAAGATCCATCTCCCATCAAATAAGGTACTTTCACACTACAAAATTTTGAAAATTCCATGAAATTCATAAAATGTAACTGCCTCCTGATAATTCTTTTCAAATTATTCACATCTATAGAGAAGATAAATCTGTCAGCCAGAATGTCATTTATTTTTCTGTGAATCTGATAATTTAAACAGTATGCAGTTGAGATTGCAGTAAGTTGGATTGCTTGCTTGTTTTGTCCTAAATTTATAGAAGCCAGATGAAAGCTCCTTTCTAGCCTCAAAAAAACCCAGTTCTTCCCCTGATGTACGTTCTTAACATTGGAGGAAAATATTTTCTGCAAGGCAGCCAAGACAAGAATATCAAATATCTATTGGGAAAATAATTTGGGCTCCTGAAATGTTAATAGAAATCCAAATCCCTCTAGTATTAAACTCATATAAAATTTTCAATAGTTTTAGAAGTAAAACTTATGGGCATATTTATTGGAAAGTCTAGTCTATTATTGGGAAGGTAAAAAAAATTATTCACCTATGCTCATACTATCTGCAATTGTGTTTTTATATTTGGACTCAGTTATTAAAGTACAGCTGTTTATGAAGATTTACGTCAAAAATCATTTTCTGCTCTACTTCCTTCCCAGAAAATGCATTTTTCAGAACAAATATTTTTGTAAGACTATTTCAGGTAAGATGGCATTTCCACTCAATTACGTGAGACCAGTTCCCCAGGAGTCCTCAGGGACATTACAACCTAAAGATTGTTCTTAAGCATACCTGATTCTCACTGCTGCCCTATGTTCTAAATGTTTCTCTTTTTTCTCCCTTTCTTCCTTCCTTGTACAAATCTTGGCTCTATTATGATCTGAATTGATACAGTACTTCAGTTTCCAAAATAAAACATTTTTAATCCATTTTGATTTTACAGGTTAAATCCCAAACTACTGAGATCAGCCAGAATTTTGCTATGGTTTAAAAATATATACCACAGCTGAGAAACCTAATGGTATAATCTATGGCCTGGTTCCATTTAAGGCGTTACATTTGTGTTCCAAACTCATTCCACTTAATTGAGCCTTGTCATGACTACTCCACCAATTTTGACTATCTGAAAAAAAGAGAGGATAATTTGCTGTTTAAAGACAAGATATTTGGACTATTGGAGACACACCTGGAGAGAGGATTCTGATGCCAACCAGTCCCCAAGGGAGAACAGTGTTATCTGACTCCTTCCATAGGAGCCCAGTATCCGCACCCCCGAGGGTCTCACCTCAGGCAGGAGGACATACAGGGGAAGACAGTCCTCTTGGATAGTTGTTTCCGTAGTTTGGGGAAATAAATATCAAATCCAATACTTTATCCCACAAACTGCAAATCCTTGACAGTCAGGTCACAGAACCATGGCTTGGTATGGTCCTGGTTAGACTCTTTACCAAGCTTTTAGTTTTTGATGTAACTCTAATAGTATGTGAGATGCACAGAGGAAGAGAGTGGAACCCCCCTGTCCTGCATTAAGGCACAAAGTGTTTAACTAAAACCACTCAGCAATTAGCCTGAGCCTGTGAGGTGTTTTAGTACTGCAGAAACACAGTTCTGCTAGAATAGAATAAAAGGGAACATTTTCAAAGCTGATCTGGCCAAAAAGGTGAAGATCACTTGTGTATGGACATAATTTGCTCTTGCCGGCTCAGGAAAGCACCTGTGCGTGTGATTACACAGTACCAGGTGCTTCAGAGAGGCCCTAAATAGGGACAAAGCTGCAGACCTAAGGTCTCTATGGGCAACTGGGCTCTGACACAGCACTTAGCTCAGTGTTTATGAAAAAAAGGCAATCAAGTATGACAAAAAGTATCAAATTATGTTTATCATGGAAAAGGAGGTAAATTCCCCATTTTTTTCTGAACTGTGCTTCAGTTCCGCTGGATGCTCAGCACAAGTGAGAATGACACTGGAGGGCAGAAGTCTGCTGCTGCTGGATCAACAAAGCCTCTCTGAGTCTGATAGCTGAATAATTAAGAAAGACAGTGCTTCCGTCAAGCCTCTTTTAACCATGAATTGCTTCAGTGCTATATTTACAGCTGTTACATAATCTTAAAGGTTGCTTATCATATAATGAAGAAACCCAGCAGGTTGCCAGCTTAAATAATATTTCATGTGTGTGCTAAAATGAGTTACCCATCCCTATTCATTTATGTTGTTACAGTCCTGGGAGTTGGGCAATCTTCACTTTGGTTTATTTATGGTTTTATAATAAATTTTGCCGCAGTATGGAGCTAAATTATTTCTTAAATACTGATGCAGATTGGATTATTGCTCAATAGTAGAACCAAAAATCAACAGATGTAAGAGATATATTTAAACTAATTCCCATCAAATCACAGCAGAAACAGGCACATGGCACGTGGATTCTTTTTCCTGTACCAACCATCTGATCTCTGCCTGTGATCATTAATTTAGCACATGCTGAATTGTATTTTCAAATACATCTCAAAACAAATGAACACATGCTTCAGTTTTCAGACTCCAATCATTCTGCTGTGGGTAACCTTCATTTCAAGGCTATCTGGACCCTGGCAACCAGCAGCATTATTTATCAGTGAAATGTCTAACGGCCCAATTCTGCAGCTGTTGAAATTATTACATGATGGTTGCATTTTGTCAGCAATCACTGAATGTCCAGGGTGAAATTTAAGAGCTGCTACAAATTGATCTCTATAATAAGCGGTAGTTGTTGGGATAGAGAGGGGTCAGAGCATGCCTCTGCCAGTGGGTTTGGTGAGCAGCAACTTACGAGTTGTTTTTGAATCTCCCACCAGCTGGACTTCTAGCAAATATCCAGTAAAATTATAAAAAATGCAGATTAAACTGGGACTTGCACAGCTGAAAACTGTTCTATAGCTTCGGTTTAAAGTGTGTAACTCTAAAGAACTAGACAGTAAGAACTCCTGAACATTGTGAAACAGAGCAAATAAAATATGAACAAATGTACTTTGATGAGCTGTTCCCTTCACATTAGCGAGATGGCTCTCAGGAGTCTGGTTACTTGCATTAAAAAGATGTGCAGTTTGCAACTTTTGTTGGAAAGGAAAACTGTCTGTCTTTCACGTGCAGAAATTGCATATTTTTACACTTATTTCAGGTCCTTGCAGAGGAGGTTTCTGAGTCATGCAGCTTTTTATTTCATTAGCAACAATATTACCACAATGAGTGATATTAAAACTACATGAAGAGCACAAATATTTGAGACATTATTGGCAGGAAAGACAGCAAATTTGCTGCTGCCTGGTGCCTGTTCTAGGGCCTGAAAAAGCAGACTGAGCAGCTGCTGCTGAGGGAGATGCTGACATTTGTATAGAGGCATGTTAGTAGTTACTGCTGGGCAGGTAAGGTGAGCCTTTCTAGCAATATTAAATGCTATCCTGTCTTTATAACTTCTCTGAGGTTCTAAACTTGGATCTCTAATGAAACACAGCACTTTATCTTCTTTCTTTATCTACCACTCAGCTTCTGAGATGGTGGCAAAAGAATGGACAAAACATGGAATCACAGACACCAGTGAGATTTTCTAAGGGTTCTTAATGCACCTGTAGTCAATGGCATCATTGACAGCTGAAAGGCAAAATAAAATCCCTGTTAACCCAATTACACATAAAGGACCTGTGTCTATCTATTTTCTAACATCTATATTAATGTAGTAGTGTAGACCCCAGCAACTTAGACTTTAACAAGTTGATCTTCATAATGAAGGAAGGAAAGAAAAAAAAAATTATTCATGCCTTATTTACAGAAAATTGAGATATATGTCGAGATATAGAAAGATGACGTTGAAAATCTCCCAAAAAACAAGGAATAAGAAGCAGATTACAAGAGGCTCAGGCTGTTTTAGAGAGCTGGTGAGATCTTCACAGTGGGACTGTCCTGTTGCCTGGCAGAAAGGCAGCTTCTCCACAGCCCAGCTGATTACTGTGCAAAGAGACATCTGCCCAACAGACAGAGCCGTCCCCTCCAGCTTGGGTGGGCACTCTGGAGGGTGTGGGGAATGAGAAAGTTCCATGTGTTTGTCAACAAAGTTGGGAATTATTCCTCCATGTAGCACCACAGTAGAAACCATTTTAAGATCACCTATCACCTACTGCAGCTCCTTCTTGGTGGCCTTTGTGAGGCCATCCCATAACCTTAGCCTTATGAAAGCACAAACCTCACAGTTTGTCCAAACTGTCATCTTTCCTTATTCCAGGGGAGCTGCCATTTCTACAGCTCTCCCTCATCTCAGGTTTCCTGGTGCCTCATCAGAGGAGGAAGGGCAATGTGTGAGGGGCACCATGCCAGGCACCTCCGCCTACACACAGTGTGAACATTTTAATACACCCTGCTTATAGCCAGGATGGACAGCCAGTGGTGAGGAGAAACTCAGTGCAGCCATCCATGCCTTTGATGGACTGCGCTTGTGGCTGCTCTTCAGGAACATCACTGTCCCCAATTCCTCTGCCTCAGACTGGCAGGGAGGGCTTTGGTCTGTGCCCTGCAGCTCCACAGCCCATGTGCATCAGGTACAGAAGGGAAAGGGCTGCAGGAGAGGGATATTGCAGACCATCCACGGAGCTACTCCTTCTCCTCAGCCCAAGACCAACCCAGCACCAAAGTGTGACAGGAGAGATCTCATTCATCCCCAGGCTCTGCTTAGCCCCTGCCCCTGGTAATACAGACGGGTCTGAGAACAGCAGGCAGGGAGGTGGGCAGTAGCTGATGGGCAGATTAGGAAATAGCAAGATGAGGTTTAAGAACTGTTAAGAGAAAATGTGAGGTCTTTGATATTTTAAAGTACAGTTCACAAGGAACCCACAAAATCATAGTTTCCCAGGCAGATGCAGCACACCATAATCTTGTACAAATACTGTAGCCCGTCTGCAACCCAGAGATAATACAGAAAGAAGGTATATTAAGTGTCCTGGCATTGCTTTTTTTACAGCTGTGAAAACCTCTTTGCATCTCTTCAAAGAAGTGCTGCTTATATGGGAAAACTGACTAAGCTGCCTTTTGTTTTCAGATGAGCTCTGCAGTGGAGAGGCTGTGGAGGATCAGTCTGTGAGGCAAACAACAAACACCACCTCCACATGGCTAGGCTACAAACATGCTAATATGTTAGTATATCCATATGCAAAATTCTGTGGTACCTCGTAGGATAAAGGCTGTAGGCTGCAGATGTGACAGCTAAGATCTGTTAAGTTTTTCAGTGCCAGAGTACACAACTTTCCACTAACAGCCCTAAACATAAAAATCCCTTCCCTTCTGCGCATGCCACGCAGACTGACTGCTGGCCAGGTCACATCCCACTGCACAGTGAGCTTTAGCTCAAGGTACCAAGAACTTGCCTCAGTTTTCAGAGAAATTATAACAGGAAAAGGAAATGAATAACAAGCAGTAGTGGAAAGGTCTGAAGTAAGGAGAGTAATGGCAAGCTTTAACACAAATTACTGTGCTCTTAATTCCCAGTCAACAGGTTTTGTGGCAATGCACTAGCTGCTGCTCAGTCGGTTTTTCATGGCAGCTGCTGCTTTAAAGTGGGTTTTGGGGTAAGGCTGAGCTGCAGACAGGTTGATAGGCTTAAAACGTTTAAAATTATATTTATCTCACACATAAAATAAATTATTTTAGAAAGGAATTTGGGGCAGGGAGAAGGATTTAAATCAGCAACACAGCCACCTAAAGAGTAAAGGAAGGAGCCAACCTAGCTGCTAAGAAGGACAGGTAGGGCAGAAGTAAGTGGAGGTCTTTGAAGATTAGGAAGATAAACTGAGATGTGCTCTAGGGAAGGAGGATGTGAGAAGAACTGGCAGACCCAGAGTAGCAAAACAGGATAGTAATTGCAGCATTAGTTATATTTTAGGCAACTGGAGATATCACCAGGTCTGGACAAAAAGGAGCAGGTCCACAGCAAATTGTCAGCCATGCACAGCTCCCCACTCGCAAAGTTCTTCACGCTGGTGCCACCAGTGCTGCCACCAGGCCCAACAGTGCCTGACTGAGACCCAGTGCAGTGTTTGCAGTAACTAATGAAAGCCCATTATGAGCAAAGAAAACCACCTCAAAATGCCCAGACAAAACTGAGCCTCTGGATCTGCTCGTCTCTTCTTCCAGCACTCCTGCTTTGGCACAAGGCAATGTTTATAACAGCAGGCTGCAGACAGCTTCCAGCCAGATTCTCCTAGGGTAAGTGCTGTGTCTGAAGTAGGAGTAAATCATTTAATAAAGCTTCTTTCCAGAACTTGCATAAAAAGCTCTATGGAATTGTTAGGTTGGCACTTAAGGGACTTTTTCTGCATACGCACTCCCAAGTCTCCTAACAAAGTCTAATAACCTGTGGTGGCCGGTGAACACACATTACAAGGGACAGAGAGTTCTCAGTAAGACAAGACCCTAGTACCACAAGAACCACTTTATGTTAAGGTGACCAAAAAGGCTTCTCCCAGGGTGTATTATTCTGTTCTGTTAATCTATCCCAGTTTGAATTCCCCGGTTGGCTGTCAGCCTCTACCCCTTGTCACTCCCCCAGAGCTTCCCCACTGGTCCCCGTTCCCTGGTCCTGCCTCTTCCCCGCCCCAGATAAAACAGTGACCTGCGGGATCGTGCTCCTATTTGCCTCTGCGCCCTTCGACAGTGTAGGAGCAGTAAATGCTGCTGCCGGAACGCACACAAACACCCTTCTCGACTCTTTGCTACCGAATATGATCCTGAACCCACCCGTGCGTCTGTGGGGGCACGCGGGACCCCACGGAGCCGGGCAGGGACTGTAATAACAGCCCTCGTTTACTAATAGAGAATTAAATTCTGACTTCACTGGGGCTTTCAGTTTTGGGGTTTTATTTTTGGTTTATTGGTTGGATTTGTTGTTTGTTTGTTGATTGTTTTCCTCCTGGTGAGGACAAAGAGCAGTATGTTCAGTATAAAAGAAAGGAAAACAAATGCACTTCTTAACTATACCTGAGAAAGGAGAACCTGCCCCCCACAGCACATCATTGCCAAGGGATTCAGTACTGCTGATTCATTTCCAGGGCTGTTTTACTGGTGTAGGAGTTATACAAGAAGAAATAAACTAAAAAAAAAAAAACAAACAAAACAACCAAAAAACCGCTACCAACCAAACAAAAAAATAAAATTGTGTTTTGCTCTTTACTCTTGGAAACTTTGTACATTGTACTGGGGGTATTTTTTGCTTATGTGGATGATGATTTTACCATCTTCTCCCCATTTTAAAAAGCAAACTCTTTAGAGATGCTGTGCGTAATATGTTAAATAACACTTTGTTTCAGGCAGCTGTCTTTGAGTCTATCTACCTAGTACTGGGCTTACTGAGAAAAGACTAATAGCCCCTTTCAGACCTTGAAACCACATAATTTCAGCAGTGTAACTTAATGTCTTATTAAGGGGAAACTGTATAGGCGCTCTGGGAATGAGTAAAGGTCCCTCTGCCTATCAGGGTTTGTCCAGTCCTTGTACTTGACTCCCCCAAGGACAGCCTCTAATCTGTTTTCAACAATCCCAATATTTTTTTTGCCTTATCCACCTTGCTTTGAAAGCAATGTGCACATTTGTGGATTTGTTTGCCAGCCTCAGACTGAAGATTGTTTTCTTTGTTTTATTTGACTTTCTCTTAGGAAGAAAATCCCAGGGCAAAACCCTTACTACAAAGCACAGCCTGAGCTATGAAGGTGACCTTTCTCTGTCATTTTTCTGTACTTTTTTTAAACTCATGCAGAGTCATCAGATGTTTGTCGACTCCTTTTTTTTTTTTCAGTTAAAAAAAAAAAAGGAAACAAGTTACTTATTCCTTCAATTTCCTTTGTTTTGTATCACTATATGGTATCCTCATTTATTGTAAATCTTACGGGAATGAGACCCTGACCAGTACCCAAGGTCAGAACTGGGTGTTGAAAATGTGCTACAACAGGGTAGAGTTTTAAAAAACCAAACCAGTAGTATTAAGTTCTGACAGAGTGAAATGTATTTTTTCTTTTGGGTTTTAGTATTGCATCAAATAAGTCATTTGACACTGACCATTTATGGTTAGATAGTATTTTCTTTTTTTACTGGTATCTTCTTTTAGGTAGCAGATTTTCCTAAGGAACACTTTAATTAAGAAACATATAGAAACCAAAGTCTCATTTTATTGAATATGACAGGCCCACAGCACGTAGTCTAATAAAATCCAGACTTCTTGCAGAACATGTGAGCCCTGCCAGTCTCTGACCCCCAGAGAATTTAATGAGATCTCCAACTGTTTTTTGCACCAAAACACATCCCAAGCCAAACACTTTTACTTGTTTCCAGATTTTTTCAGATTAAAAATACTCACCTAAGAAAATTCCTTCAGTTTAAAACTGATAAAAGCTGCTTTTTCTATGACATCCACAGCTAAGAAGCAGCCAGACTCTGTGGGGCCAACAAAAACCCTGATCATATTAGGTTCAGAAATCTCCAGTTATAGCAGACATATGGATTGATCCTCTAATTATTTGTTTGGGGTTTTTTTAATACTCTTAAAAAACAGAATGGAAGAAACAGGGAAAAGAAAGATTTTTGAGATATTGCATAACTGTTACTGAAAAAAAATACTATTTAATGGAACAATTCAGTCTGTTTACCTTGTCTTGATCTGTGCTTAAGTTCTTTTCAGCATGATTGCTAAAGAAAAAAACATAGTTTCACATTCCTTGAATGTCATACTGCAGTGTCTGAGAAAAGTCCGGAGGCAACTTCTCAGGCTGGAAGCATCCAAAGCATTTTAACCAGGAGCTGGGAAGAAGGGAGGCTTTACCCTCTCCACAGTGTGTTGCAGAGTAGTACCCCAGGTGATGCCAATGGGGAAGGCTGCAACTTCCTTGCACACTTCTGTCAACCCATTCTCTTTGTGGTTTCATGGGTTGGAACAAATGAAACTTCCCGTAGAAACCGGATGCAGCTTGTGTGAGTCACAGAATGTCACAGACAGATAACTTGCATTCAGGTACAACATACCTGGCTCCCATGTGTAGCATAAATTCAAAACTTTCCCTGCTCTGAAGTTCTCTCTCTGCAATGCAGAGCAGTTGTGCACAGACCTGACCAAACTGTCCAAATACTGCAAACTTCTCACTGTTTTTTCCTGTAGGATTTGAAGGTTGGTTTATAGGCACACACTTCTGCTGATGTCCATTCACGAACCCGCCTGGGAGCACTGCTTGATCCTGTGTCCAATGACACCTTGAGCCCTTGAGTGAATTAGGAATGGCACTTCGTGAAGCATTGCTGCTTTCACCTTGGGCTTTGAGAGCACTTGGAGGAAAGTTAATGGATTAAATCTGGCTATATAAAACTAGAAGTATTTGTAAAAACAGCTGTTTATAAAAAGAATGAGAACAGCAGAAATGTTTTCAGTAGGAAAAGAAAGAGGTGGCAAATCATATTTTCCAATTATGGACCTCATTTGCACTGGATGTATCTCCATGAAAAAGCATTGGAATTGCATCAAGCGAGTTTAATTGTGCCTTTGCCATGGCCCAGTGTGTTTCTTTTTCATCCTTTCTTGATTACTCCCTTGTTCAACATGATTGCTAGTTTGCAATATGCAGCACCCCAGTTGAGCTATTTGCATTCATTAACCTTTCAACCTGAATTTTGGATTTTGGTTTGCCTTTACAGCTTTGGTTTTATTCTTTCTTTTCTCTTTCTCTGCTAGATTCTTTTCCTTCCTTCCCTGCCCCCTCCCTTCCATCTTGAACTAAAGAGAGTCAGATTTGGCTAAAAGGAGCACAAGTTTTAAAAAGTAACTCTCAGTGCAAATGACCCCTTCAGACAAACCTACTACTGTTTTTTAGTACATTCATTTCTTGGATTCTGTCAAGCAATTCTTTGCACTGCTACACCTTCCCTAAGGGTTTCCCCTTACAATGCTCCCATATTTTTCTTTTCCTGCTGATCCCCTATTTGTCTACTGACTGCAGAAGAACAGGCAGAATTTTATACCACTGCATGGCTCTTGAGACCAATACAAAGTGATGCTTCTAATTGTTTCTCAGTCCTAGTGTTTCAGTCATGATTCCTCATCCAATAGTTGCTATCAGCTCTGTCTGTTCTTGCAGTTGAATGTCTCACTTCAGTGAGAGCTGCAGGGACATAATTGTTCTTGTCATCCTGTCTGACTTTGAATGCTTCACTGGCAATGGGGAACTAAAATTGCATTTGGACTTCATGCAGATACCTAATGATCCTGGTCCTCCCAGTCATACCCCTCTTCCCATTCACATGTTCAGCTGCTCTTCTTTTGTTCAGATGAAATCTCAATCATCTTTGCTGTAGCTGCTGTACTGAAAAAGGACTCAATGCAAATCTCAGTTCAGCAGAGGGGTCCTGATTCATGCATTTAGGACAGATCTATCTCACAACTGATAACAGGTAACAACTACACCACTTCAGGCAACTGAACTTGTTCAGGGCACCTCTTTCCTAAAAGCACCTCTTCCCTAAAAGCACCTCTTCCCCATGAGGACATGCCATGGGCTAACCCCAGGTGGGTACATGGAGCAAATCACATCAGCCCTCTGAAATATTACCCAGGTGTCTGAGATTTCTCCTTCTGTTTTGTATTTTTTTCCTGTCCCCTGATATACAAGGTCAAGATTCTGAAACTGGGTATTGATGGCTGTGCTGACTTCTCGGGGCTGTTCCTTACAGATGAGGAAGAGGAGGGTTTGCATGGGCAAGAAAGGAGAAGATTGGTTATGAGAGGATAACTGTTCAAATCTAGTTCTCACTTTGAAAAAAAAAAAAACCACAAACAACAAAACCCCCCAAAGAACCTTTTGAAACCTGAAGGAGGAGACATGAAGATCAAGCAAGTTTTCAATCTGTAGAAACACATTTATACTCTTTATGTTTGTCATTTCTGCACTGGAATTTCCCTCTGGCTGGTGCCATCTGGCCTGGAGTGATTTTAATCCATTGCAAAAAGTCTTTCTTAATTTTCCTGAGCTCACATCTCATTTTTTCTTCACTTCCAATGAATCATTCCTCATCCAGGAGAAAAAAAAATCTTTTTCCTGCTGTCCTGTGTCCTGTAACCATCTTCCTATCATCACCTCCTGTGTGCCCTTTGCTGTTGGAGTCTGCATTTTTTATGTCATTCACAAGTCAATGGAAGATACTTGCACGTGGCAACTTGGCACCTACTCCTCGGAGCAAGATGCTATCTCCTTGGAGTAAAATTCCAGGCCAGAAGAAGTGTTAAGAGATATATGTTGAACGGGGATAGAAAAAAAAACCTCTGTGTTTTCGTAATTTGTAAAAAAGACCTTTTCAAATTGTCTTCTCTGTTGGTAAAATTAGAGATGATGACCCCAGCTCCAGTACATCTGGATTGTTGAATTAATTCCTGCTGAATGCAAGATCACAGCAAAACTGAAAACTTTTTGGTGTACAGTAACAGATAGTTTCCTTATCTGGAAAATTGCCTCCAACAGAAAATGGCATGACATGGCAAATCTGTATCAGAACAGAGCAGTGTCCCTGTTGTTTCCTTTCAGCAGTGAAGAACATGGAAATGAGGATGCTGAAGGTTCAAACAAGTCTCAGAAATGCAAAATTTCTCACCCAAGGAGAAGGAAACCAATTTAAGATAATGAGACTGGAATAAATAGCTTTTTCCTTTTTTCTCCCATCTTTTTTCCTTTTAAATTTTGCAGGTGAAGAAACTTACTTTTAAATGTGTACATGAAGTCCTAGCTAATCACACAGAGCTGACACTTCAGAAAGAACAAAATAAGTAGCAGGAGGCTGTGGATGGGACTCTGGGTGACATCAGCATGAAATGGTCAGCCTGTTGTGGTGCCCAGGGCCAGGACCAGGATGACTGGCACAGAGCAGCCCTATTGCTACTGTTTGAACATGGAGCCATTCTGCCTCTTGGCTTCTTGGTTTTCTCTTACTCCTGGAGAAGACACCACCTACTGCTTGGCTTTCAGCAGTTCCCAAATCCTGCTCTGGGCCTCCTCTCTCACCCTGAGAATATTTACTGTCTAGTGAAAGAAGAAGTTTTATAGAGTTATAAAACTCTAGAGAACCAAGTACAAAGAAGCAAATAAAGCATATTTCAGATTTTTGTTATAGGTTTCTCAGTACCAGCACTGTGGCCTGTTATCTACAGCACTGAGTATTGCAGAATTGCAGATGAGTTACTTTTGGATATTTTTTGCAGCTGAATTGAGTAAAATTAGCAAACAGCCCCTCCTAAATTGCTTTGGATGAAAGATTTTTTTGGTTTGGGATTTTTTTTAGAGAGAGAGAGAGAAGCATATGCTTTTTAAACTGAAAGAAAAATCTGCCTTTCTGCCTGAGGGTGTCAGCAGATATTTGAAATTCTCCTGGGAAAAGAAAGAGCCTGTGAGTCTTTCTTAAAAAACAATCTGCACTTTTTGCTGTCTTCCAAAGGAAAGAACATTTCTGCACCAGCAAGTATTTATCAACTGCTTTAAAATATTTGGCTATGAGATCTGAAGGAACAGAAGGTTTCCTGGAGTCTTGTACCACCTTGATCTGCATTTTCTGACCACCAGTGGCCCCCACTTGACTTAAATTCCTTGCATGCTTGTGGCGGTGCGGGTGGCCCCGGCCACCCTGACCACCGAGGAGGACACTGGCAATGAGCCGTGGTGGTTGGGTACAGAGGTTTAACATCGCACCCTCCAGTTACGGCAAGGGCTCATAATCCCACTGTTCTGTTATCTGCGTGTTGTCCTGCGATTAGTTCATGTTTTCCCCTCCCTATTTTATGTACGAGCACAATGTATATTCAGTCCCCTTGATTAATATGCATGAGTTCTAGAAAGTTCCATGTTATTCCACACTCCATTGGTTCCTTCCTTAAGTCCCGCCTTTGTGTGATTCCCATTGGTTCTCCTGACCCTGACTCCGCCGGCTGCCTGGATCCCTATTGGTTGCTATCCCTTTCCCCGCCTTCTCGTCCCTCAGTATAAAAACCCTGGTAACCCTCAGATCTTTGGCCTTTCCCGTCTCTGGAACCCTTCATGTAATAAACTTTTGTTCGTGGAATCTACACGGAAAGTGCCTCCGGCTCCTTTGCTTCCGCCGACGCCGCCTACAGCTGAGCCTGAGGTTAGCTCCCTAGCGTGAGGGCTTGCCTGTATGCTGCCGTGACCCACCTGCCGAGGGCTGTCACCAGTGAGACCCTGTGCCGTCCTGAGCTATCCCAAGGCTCGGCGTCTCACACGCTCACTTTACTGATGGCTTGCACATGGTTTCTGCTATCAGTGGTAATCTCCAACAGCCCAGGCTGTATGTGAAATTTGAATATTATAAATTATCTCTTTGGATGCCTTTGGTCTTGAAAAGCTTCTGCTCTGAAAGTTGATATGATGGCAGTGGCCAGATGTATCAGGGGCTGAGCTTTTCAGGCTCACTGATCTTGCACCAAGAATTTGGAATATATCCTGTTCTTACCATCTTTTCCTGATGAGAACTGCTCCTGGTCACAGCTGGTGTGTGGCTGTTCTTTCATGATCAGTGTGTAACATTTATGAGCTCTGGGACTATGGTGGGAATTCTGGCTCAGCTGTTGAAGTAAAAAGGCCAGCACGCACCCTTGTTTCCTATGTTGTGTGAATGACTGGGATTTCAACAGAGATACTCACACATCAAAGCACAACTGAGAGCAAAGGCTGTGGTTTCCGAAGGAGGTAGCAGTGTTTGAATAGTCAGGTAGCTCCTCTTGTCCTTGGGCAGGAAACTACACAACCTGCTCAATAGAATATTTTAGTGTATGGATTACCCATCCTGAGGCTCTGTTACGGCTTTGCCATGAGTCTTGCTCAAAGGCAGCCATATCTCAGTGGGGAGCTGCTGGATGCCCTCCATTACTCAGGAAGAAATACCTCACACTGGAGATGGTGCTGCGCAAACACCACTTGGGCCTCCCCATCCTACCAGCAGGTACTGAAACAGAGCCACCATCACTCATGCAGCCACTGCTCTAAACAGGGAGTCTGGCCTTTCTCCCAAGCTTGTTTTGCAGCACTTGGGGTTGATCCTCACCTCTCAGTTTCACATAAGAGTGAGTGACTTGCCACTTGCCCCTGGTGAATGGATTTTGAACACAATCATCCTCTTTGGTGCACTCATTCCTACCTGTGCACACTGACAGAAAGAAAAACAGTGACATTAACTGATGTATAGAATCATAGAATCACAGGATGTTTTGGGTTGGAAGGGACTGCAAAGAATCTTAAAGCCTGCACTTTCAAGGTTCCAACCCTGCTTCCATGGGCAGGGATGCATCCCACCAGACCAAGTTGCTCAGAGCTCCATCCATCTTCCAGGGATGGGGCATCCACAGCTTCTCTGGGCAACCTGTGCCACTGCCTCACCACCCTCACAGTAAAGAATTTCTTCCATATATCTAACTTAAATTTCCCTTCATTCATTTTGAACCCTTAGTTTTTCCTATCACTACAGTTCCTGAAGAAGAGACCCTCTCCAGCTTCGCTGTAGGCCCCCTTGAGATACTGAAAGGTTGCAGTGAGTTCTCCTCCAGGCTGAACAGCCCCAACTTTCTCAGTCTGTCTTCACAGGGAAGGTGTTCCAGTCCTCAACTTTGTGACCTCCTCTGGACTTGCTCCATGGTTCCATGTCCTTTTTATGTTGGGGACACCAGAACTGGATGCAGTTGGGGTCTCACAAGAGCTGAGTGGAGGGGGAGCATCACCTCCCTCAGCCTGCTGCCTGTGGTGCTTTTGCTGCAGCCCAGGACTTACTGGGCTGCAAGTGCTCACTGCTGGCTCATGGTGAGTTTTCCATCACCCATCACCCCCAAGCCCTTCTCATCAGGGCTGCTCTCAATCACTTCTCTGGCTAGCTTGTAGCTGTGAATATAAGTCCACATTGTTTTTTCCACATTTATTTCATATTATGAGTAGGACACTGTTAGTTTAGACTTTAGACGAGGAGATTTGCTGGCTTACAGTATTCAGTAACAAAGAGTTACATACAGGGCAACATCTCCCTTGCATTTATTTTTCACTCAGTGATCCATCGTTAGCTTTCATTGATTCTTTCAAGATATCACCAAAGCTACTGGAAACTTTATCTGGACCCAAAAGCCATTTTAGTTAGATGTGCCTTGAGAACTTCGAAAGAAGCATGGGCAAAATTGACTGCACTTCCTGTAGAAAATCTGAAATACCTTATGTGCATATACTTTGATTCACAGCACTTAACACTGTGAGAAATTGAGCTTTCTTAGGCTCATTATAGTTTGGTTTTTTTGGTTTTTTTTTTGCCACTGTTGTGCTTTCATTGGTTTTGTAATGGCAGTAGCTGTCACATTTTTTTCTGTGAACAAATTTTGTATACGAGTATGAGTAATTTATATGATTTAAATCTGAATATTTCTATATTCCGAAATGTACTAATATCCTTCTTTTAAAGTCATATGCTTATTTCTTCTCCCACAAAGTATGTCATTCTATCCAGAAATGGGGTATGATTTCATACGGAAATAATTTCTACTTACATCAAGGTTCAAATTGATTTGTTGTGTTAAAGTCATGGTACCTAATTTTGTATATTTATTCTACAGATGGCTTGCTTAAATTCATGTACAATTTTTTGTAAGATGTTCTTTCTCATCTTCTTCCAGTCAAATGCATAATGAAAATGGAAACAGTGCATCAGGTATATGGTCATAGTGTATTTTTCATGCTCAATTGCTGGGATTGGTTCCCAGAATGTAGTTCAGCTGCTTCCAAAAATAGTTCTGAAAATCACATTGAAGCTGCAAATTCCAAAGTGAAATCTGAGAGAAGCTAAACCAAATAAGACCAAAAAGAGGTTTTCACACACCTCTGTGGATCTAACTCATCTCATTTCAGACAACAATCATTGATATTTTCCCCTACGCTTTTGTGTGGTTTTTGTATTCAATACATATTGCTTTTATTCTTTGCTAGAAATTTTAATTCACTGTGAGGAAGTTCAGCTGGATATTTAAGGGCATTACCTCTCTCCCTTCTCCCCAAAACCCATTTATTTGGGGGTAGCGGGATAAATTTCTATTCTGACTCTATTGAGTGTTGAGCTCATCTCTAGACAACTGTAAAGAGGGTCACATATCTGGAACATGAATCCCCGCAGAGACAAAATCCTACACATTATTATCCTTATGCACCTGCTGTACTGTAGCAGAGCACATTCTGGTGCCAGTCTGGGCTTTCTGATGCAGAAAACTTGGAAGAGCAAAAATTTGAAAAAAAGCCCTAGTTGCCGGGTGGGGGTGGTGGTTTTGGTCACCTTTAGCCTCTTGTGCCTCTTTCTTATCAGTCATTTTCACTCTTTCCCAGTCAGCTGGCCTCCTTGAAAGAAGTGCATGTGTGGATGTACGGCTGTACCAGTGAAAATAGAGGGACACCAAAGGGCAAGGAGATCTTTTGGGGTGTGCCAAGAGGGCAATGAAGGCAGGACTTTGTACACAATGGGATGCTTCACTGTGTTAAAAACCACTGCAGGTGAATCATTATCAGCTTTAAATGCTGGGAGCATCCTTACTGTAGTTCCTGTATGTGTGAATATGGCATTTATTTAACAATGAGGATATATTTGATACTGATCAGGTGCTGAAGCTTTAAATAACAAGCAGGAAAAGCTGGCTCTCACAGCAGGTGAAATCATTTTCCTGCTTAGTTTGCAGGGACAGAACGGGGACTTGTGTTTGGCCATCACTAATAGGGCATCTAACATGAGGCAATTCCATCAGAAGAACTTTGAGACAGGATAGAAAGTCAACATGTGAAGCATGGAACATAAATAGAAGGATGCGCAATAAATGTTCTTCGGTGTTGCTAAGTGATATGCCAGGCGTGGGCAAGAGCGATGCCATCCTGGGAGCGCTCCAGCTTGCCAGCCCTTAATGGAATAATCTTCTGTCCAAGATGCCCAAAAGGTAAAATTCATTGGAGAACGAGGGGAGAGCAGTGGAGAGTGCATTAGGAAACTACTGAAGTGAAATAACAGCTTTTGAAGTGTACATCCATTAATAAAACATGTAGCATGAGCTTGAAAGGCCCAGGTGGAGCCATTTCCAAAGGCAAAGGTGAAGTTTATCTCATTTCTTACCTTAGAAATATCTCCATGTCTTCTTCCCTCCAAAAGATTTCCTATTTAATCCCAAAACATGGCACAGAAGCCCCTGCATCTGGTGGTGTGAGCCTTGAAAACATGGAGCAAGGTTCCCCAGTTGCTCTGAAATTCCAGAGGAAGCTGCGGACTGGAAGAACTCCATGAGGTTCTTGACACAGCTATTACAAAATTGAATTGGTATCTTCTGGATGAAAATCTACTATAAAAAATTAAATACTTTGCTAGGCCTGGGAATAGAGCGAATTAGGAGGACTCTGCTCTTGAAAAACACCTGTATGGAGGATATTCATAAGGAAACTTCTCAAAGTGAATGTGAAAAAGGCTGTTCATTATTTTCCATGGACAATTCAAACTGTATCTCTCCTATTGATGGATTTTAAAAGTGTTGAGGTGTATTTCTGTTCTCTTCAGTACCAGTTAGTTTCCTGGCCACATCCCAGCTGCATGTAAGGACAGAGGACTGTCCCTTCCCTCACTTTCCTGAGAGTTGTGGTGCATTAGCCCTGGTAACACCCCCTCAGCTGCTTGTTCCTCAGTTCAAATTGATGAGGGAAATTAGGATAAAAACACTCATGGATCAAGATGATGACAGGGAGATCATTTGCCTATTACCATTGCAGGCAAACCAGACTTGAGGAAAAGCAATTTATTGCCCCTGCTGCGGACATGGTCAGGGTCAACCCCCACACAGGACATGGCTGCAGTAGCTACCCTGCACCCCAAAATGTGAGTAATCTTCACTTATTCTCATGGGCTTGGTCTAACTTTTAAAGCTTCTTTTGAAATTGCACTAGGAATCAGGTGCCTGACCCCCCCAAAGCCCACAGTTCTTGCCGAAGAGAAGCAGCAAGCTCACCCTTTCTGTGAATAACTCAAGGTCCGAGGTAGAATCACATACCTGCTTTTCTGCTTCATCAGAAATTCCCAATTGCTTCCTTCCTCCTTTAGTAAGAAACTGCTGCACAGGAAGATTGAATATGCAGAGGAAACTGACACCCAAGAGGTTCAACAGGCATTAGCTTCTTGCCATCAGCCAAAGTTTATGTACAAACAATTCATTCCTGTTGGATTTTATCATCAAGTAACTTTACAGGAACAAACTAACACCAGTAGCCTCCCAGACTAAGTTTTTTGCATGTTTCCTCTGTTCAAAGGGCTTTTCTTCCACAAAAGAAGGATATTTTCAGGAGGCACAGATAGGCAGTTCTCTAGGTACTATACAAAACAGAAAATCCCAGTCCCAAAGGCTCCCCTATATACCAGTCTCTTATTTCTGTTATAATTTGACTTCAGCATGAGAATACTGATGAGCATCTGCTCAGTAAGACTGTCAACATTCACATTTTTGTTTCCATTGTCAGTCTGACAGGTTAAAAAAAAAACAAAACAAAAAAGTGTTGGGTACTTTCACTTGTGAACAACAGAGAAAATAATAATTAAAAAACAGAGTCTGCAGTGAAAGGAAGGCTGGAATTCAGTCATAGGTACAAGGAAATGTAAAATGCATTTTACATTTATGGGACCTGTGCTGTTTATCATCTTTGTTGGCAACATGGACAGTGGGATTGAGTGTTTGAGTGCACCCTTGGCCAGTTTGCCAAACTACACTAAGTCGTGTAATCTGTTTGACATGATGGAGGGAAGGGGTGCCATCCACAGGGATCTTGACAGGCTTGAGAAGTGGCCTTATCTTCCCATAAAAACGATGTGGACCTGTGGGAGCGAGTCCAGAGGAGGCCACAAAGATGATCAGAGGGCCAAAGCACCTCTCCTATGAAGACAGGATGACAGAATTGGGGGCTGTTCAGCCTAGAAAAGAGAAGGCTCTGGGGAAACCTAGGAGCTTTCCAGTTCTGCAGTACAAAGGGCTGTGATGTGGGTACTAAGCATGAGTAAAGGACAAATACAAATACAAATACAGGACAGTTTGGTTCCCAGATCAGATACAGCTCTTTGTAGTTGTAGTTGTTTTTATTGCAGATTAACATAAGGTGTAGACTGCTGGCTTTTAAAGTGCCAAAGCCATTTGGGTGAGAGTTTTTAAGTGTGCAGTGTTTCATTGATCTCATATTTATTCTGGTTCTGTGGTTACCTTTGCTTGTCTTTCTATTTATGCTTTCTTATTATATAATTTAAGAATATGGCAAAGCAAACTGGCTCTCCTGTGCTGGCACTAGCTGCCTTTTTCCAGGCCGTCCAGGCTGTCAAATGCTATTCTATTCATGTGGCTTTTTTATTCATGTGACTTGTTGCCACAGTTGCCTCAATTTAGCTTTTTAATGCTAATGATCCATAGATGTTTGTGTTAACAGGAGGTTAATTGGTTGTGTTTTGTACTCCTCAAAAGAAAAAAAAGGGGAGGAGGGGGTGAAGTTTTACAAGGGTGACCAAATTTAGCTCAACTTTTAGATGGCTAAATTCCGATGGTGTGGAACAAAAGTTGACTGCTGAGGTGTAATGTCTCAAAGCTCCTGGTGTTGGAAAGAATGCAGAAGTTCTGCTCCGAATTCTAAGCAGGCAGACCCAATCCTGCTTCTCTGCATGAGCTCTATAGCAATTTTTTCCTTCTTCCCTACCTCCTGCAGCTGACTTCTCACAGATATTAAACTATCCATAGCACCAACAAAATACTTCAATTTTCTGCTAAGAAGCAGATGCTTGCCAGCTCACATTTGTTATATAGTAATGGCATTCTGGAGTGAACTGAAAATGGCATTCTGCAAAATTGAAGTTTTTATCTTTCCATCCCCATTTTTTTCTTTCAGTAATAGTGGTCCTGGAGAAACTCCACTGTGTTTTGCCATCATGTTGTCACATGAATGACACCTGTGTTGGATTTGTTCATCAAGACAAGGAGAACGTAGTAATAAAAGTGCCAGTCAGCCTGTTTTCTCACTTAACAGAGCATATGGTAGAAGGTGGATTTTTAGATCTTGATCATTGGTGTAAATCTGGGCTTCTGTTGATGTAGGACTATTGAAACCCAGATCAGAATTATACCTCTGGAAAAAGAGAAGAGTTCCTGCAAAGCTGAGTGTTGTGGCAGTTCATTGATTACCCTGAGATCCTACAGCCATTCCTAGTTAGTGGAATAGTCCTATCTGCCCCAGGCCAGGTGGTCATGGAGATGTGTGGGATCAGTGGGATCATCCTCCCACCCTTTACTTTGGTGCAGTGCAGAGCACTGAGTGATCATCCAGATTTCTGGGTTTATATTCTCTCTGGGTTCCTGAGCTGTGGGAACACAACTGGCAGGATTTGTATTCCCATCTGGTGGCCTGTTTATTGTTGCTGTACGTGTATACACACCAAAAACCACAATTCACTGTGGGATCATACAGACTTTATGTCTTTCAAGTCAAATATCAGCAGTAAGGATCTGGAATGCACTTAGGGCCACAATTAAATCTACCCTTTCAATTAGTATTTCCAAGAACTGAGGAGGACATTCAGAACTAAATGAGAGGGAAGAGTGCAGTTGTTAACTCTGTATTGTGTATAAGGCTTTCAGAAGAGCATGCTCACAGAGATTAGCTTTCTCCATACTCAGATGAATTTCAGCGATGGTGTTTGTTTGCAGCCTTCCCTGGCAGAAGGCAGCAGTGTTTTCCGTGTGAAGCCATTTGGTTCAGATCCAAATGACAGCATTTTTCAGAACAAAGCATGAAGCCATTTACTTTCTTGAGGCCACACAGACCATGCTCATTTCTACGGCATCTTGCTGACAATCGAGCGCTATCCTTAAAAACCCTTTAGTGAGGGCTGAGAACACAATTAAAGTAAGCCAACTTGTTATTTTCGCACAGCCATAATTTGAACAAAAATGTAGTTCTTGGTTGTTCTGTTTTATTCTTGCCTGCTGTGAAACGTATCACAAAACCCCTTAAAACCTAAAAAAAAAATACACTTGTGGGAAGTTCAATGTCTCCGTACTTATCTGGAGTTAATGAAACATTTTACATCAACCAAGATCCCCAGGACGACAGTTACTGCCAAGATTAAGGAGACTATTTCTATTATCTATGATAATATAAATATGTATAAATTTTCATATTCTTAACTAGTGCACATCAAAGAAAGGGAGAGAAAAGATGAAGGTAACTCCTCTGTGCTCTCTATCACCCTCTCTATTGATGACTGGATTGCAGGTAGTCAGTAAATGATACAGTTTCAGTGTTTTTTTTTTGGTTCATCTGGACATCCTCAAAACCACCTGAGCCTCACTGAGTCAGGTGTTGCACAACACATATCAAAGCACATTTCCTTACCTTTGTTGTATTTTTGGAATCTCAGTATCAGAATGGGTAAGGCTGGAAGGATGACAGTGGGGTCATCTAGTCCAACCTCCCTGCTCAAGCAGGGTCATCCTGGAGCACATGGCACAGGATCATATCTAGATGGTTCTGGAATATCTCCACTGAGGGAGACTCTACACCCTCTCTGGGCAACTTGTTCCAGTGCACGATTACCCACATACTAAAGAAATTCCATTCCCCTCTTGTTAAAATTGCCTCTACCTTCTCATGGAGTTAACCACAGCACACCAGACTAAAGACCAAAATACTTAATTTAGTTCATAGTAATTACTGTTCATTCCTGGAAATATATAATGAATGATGGTGACTGCTGCAGGGGAACCCTACTCAATTTAAGAGGTTTATTTCAAATCGGGATCAAGGCTGATTAAAGATATATTAATGACACGTAATTAAGAGACAATCAGTCAACTGTACATTCTGGATCAGCATTAGCAATGCAACAGATAAAGCACAGTTCAAGACAACTGCAAAATGTCTGAAGATCTGAACACCTTACTATAAATAGTCAGAGTTACTTTCGGCAGTGCTGAACCAGGGTCATCCCACAGGCATTTCAATCTCATTTCTCTCCCCACTTCTACACATTTTTCATACTATTTCACTGTATCACACAGGCATTGTGCAAAGGTTCCCTGGAACAGGTTTACCAGAGAAGCTGTGGCTGCCACATCCTTGGAAACGTTCAAGGCTGAGTTGGACGGAGCTCTGCGCAACCTGGTCTAGTGGAAGGTGTCCCTGCTCATGATAGGGGAGTTGGAACTAAGTGATCTTTAAGGTCCTTTCCAACTCAAAGTATTCTGTGATTCCATGATTCACTTGTGTGAGGTTTGTACTTGTGATAATGGACAAAATAGGACATAATGCAGCAAAACCAAATCAGTTCTCTCCAAGTCTGAAACCCTTCCTCAATTTTAGTATTGTACACAATATTATTATATAATATTTAATTATAGAAACAATACTAAATTAGTATATTGTGTACCAGACAGCCCTTTCCTAGTCAAGGGATATGTATTTCTAACTCACCTCAAGCTAATATTTATTTATCAATGTGAAAATATTAGGTGCCTCCCCTTTGTGAATTCTGCAGATGAATTGATAGTTGCTGCAGAGGATGCAGTAAATAAAGTACACAATGTAATGTTATACACTGTGGAGCCTGGTGAGCACTCAGGGGAGAGAAAGGATTATGGATTGTGAAGAAACACCTTTTTTTTCAGTCCCGACTTTCTTTTTGAACTTAGCATGAATATGAATAAACAGTAAGAAATGGATTATTTGTATGGATTTGAGAAATCAGAAGCTAAGAATAGCATAAGATTTGTAGATAAATTATCTGGTTCTTCTTATTTCTTCTCCTGTTTCACATCCTCTGACAACAGAAGAGAAGAAAAACCCCAAATCCTGGGATAAAAGCAGATTCCTGTCCCCAGCAGACATCAGGGTCTCAGAAGCAGCAGAAAATTCCACAGGTTCTCCAAAAGAATTTCCAGTGCACAGAAAACATAAAAATATTTTTGCTTACCAGTGTAATAATCTGGACTGCAGAAGAAAAAGTAACGGAAAGCAGGTCCCTCTGATATTTGTCATATTGCCAAGGAACAACTGTGATTTGGTAAAAACAAAGATAACAGATATCAGTATTTTCCTGAGGAGACTTAAGTGTACCAGGACACAAAAATACTGGCAAAGCTAGTGAGTAATTCACATAAAAATGCAAAATGCAAGAGTAAAAGACTCAAAGATGCTCATTCTGTCAAGCAGAACAACGAAAATGCTTACAAAAATGCAATATTTATTAATTTAGCCAAGGGTCCTTAGGAACTAAAGTTCTGTGGGAAGTGTTAGAAAAAGTTATCAATCTGCATCTCATTCTACAAATTTGCATATTTGCTTGTATGAAGGAGTGGCTTTACAGAAAACACTTAACTTTTTATATGCAGACACATTTTCATCTTTGATGACAACATGAAGTTACTACAGACTTTTGCAGGACATACCTCTGGAAGATATGCTGCAAAGAGTGTCCCTGGATTATTCAATTTTTCCCACAGTGGTTTTTTTTGTGGTTAAATTTTGTACCATTGTCCCTGAAGAAATGTTCTGGAAGGGAAAACGTAATGAGTATGAAACAGAGCTGCTATAAAGAGCAACTACTGTTATAAGCTCCATAACTCTTGGGCAATTTATGATCTTTCCTGGTGGTCAAAAGGTAGGAACAACCACAGGTTGAAAATGGAACTAAAGAATTTTACCTTTAATCTTTCTGACTTAGTAAGGGAAAAAGGGTTTAAAAAATGCCTTTTCTTCTTCATTTTCTTCTGTCCTTGGTGAAAAATAGGTTTTATCAGCAAAAAAATGGCACCATTTAGGACAGCAGCAGAGAAGCAAAGATATACAAAGGGTAACAAAAAAGATAAAAGTATTAGAGAAAAAAATTATGAGTAGGGACATGGAGGAAGCTGATTTTATATCGTCTATAACAATGAAGATTCAGGAAGGGTAGCTTATATATAGCTTCAGAGTAACAGTAAACATAAAGATAATTCTCAGGGGATGATGTGATAAGAAGTAGTGGCCTGAAACTATGAATGGAAAGCTTTAGGGTACACGTTAAGAGATATTTTTTAATGACAAGAATAATCAAGGGGAGTGGCTGAAACAGCATCCTTATGGAGAATCTCACCTGGGTAAGGTGAGGTCTTGCCCTTAGCAATATTCTCATAGATTTGAAATGCAGGACTTGATTGATTTAATAGTAAATTGATTGATATTAAATCAAATCCAAGAGACCAGCATTTAAACTTTTCTTGACAGCAGTAATGAATGTCTTTCTTTCCATCACAGAGAGACAGAATCACAGAATCACCGAATCACCAGGTTGGAAGAGACCTCCAAGATCACCGAGTCCAACCCATGCCCTAACACCACCTCAACTAAACCATAGCACTGAGTGCCACATGCAATCTTTTTTTTAAACACATCCAGGAATGGTGACTCCACCACCTCCCTGGGCAGATGATTCCAGAACTTTATCACTCTTTCAGTAAAAAAAACTTCTTCCTAACATCCAACCTAAATTTCCCTTGGCGCAGCTTGAGACTGTGTCCTCTTGTTCTGTCAGCTGTTGCCTGGAAAAAGAGCCCGACCCCCACTTGAATACAACCACCTTTCAGGACGTTGTAGAGAGTGATAAGGTCACCTCTGAGGCTTCTTTTCTCCAGGCTAAACAACCCCAGCTCCCTTAGCCATTCCTCATGGGGCTTGTGTTCCAAGCCCTTCACCAGCCTTGTCACCCTCCTTTGGACACGTTCAAGCGTCTCAACGTCCTTCCTGAACTGAGGGGCCCAGAACTGGACACAGCACTTGAGGCGCGGCCTCACCCGTGCCAAGTACAGGGGAAGAATGACTTCCCTGGTCCTGCTGGCCACACTGTTCCTGATACAGGCCAGGATGCCGTTGGCCTTGGCCACCAGGTCATGCTGCTGACTCTTCTAGAAGAGTCTTCCGATCACTGAGACTTATTACAAATTCCCTGATTTTTTAATGAGCAGTAACAGTATCTAAATGTTGTAGATCAAGTTCCTGTATTATATATGTTATGTTTTGGGGGTTTTAAAAGTATTTTCATTTCCTTTTGCCCCTGAATGGAACTTTTTTCAAGGCTCACAGACAATGTGCCAGTTCCCAACTCCCAGGACTCACTGGTGTCTCAGGAACCTGTCATAAAGCACATGAAAGTAGTGAAGAAATTCCCTTGCTGTGTGTCAAAATACATCAAAATAGTTCATATCACACAATGCACTGTTTCTTCAAAGGTTTAATCCTACACTAAGAAAACAAATAGCTACTGGAACAGCGTTGGAAAGCAGCTGAATCAGAAGAGTGAGAGATACCAAAGTGCTGAGGCAGAGATGAAGACAGTGAGAAACATCAGGTGGGAGCCAGCACTTTCCAATGGATACCCTGACATTACAGCATTCAGAGGGCCTTGTCACTGAAGTTTGCAAGAGACAGTAATACAGACTCTTAGGTGGATAAAAGGAAGTCTTTGACAGAACATTTTAGGTCTTGAAAACCATATTCACTCCCTAGGAGCCTTACAGGAGACTCTGGGTGGAGACACTGGGATGGACTCAGAAGAATGAATGAGAAATTCTTCAAAGCAGAAAAAAGGGGACAGTACTCTGTCATTTCCAGGCATACCCTTTGCCTCGTGTATCCTAACATCATGGCCACATGTCATATTTAGCATTGCTTAGAACTTTAAGTCTTCCTCTAAATCTTCCCTGGGAATATGTCTTTCTTCACTGAAACTGTTAAGAAGTACAAAGAAGTGAGAATGAACTCCAGCACCAATTTACTCAACATGGTTTCACCAAGGGAAGACCAAATTACATGGCTGTGTTACATTCAGGCTTTATTCTAGTGTTAGTCCTACATGTAAACACCAGCAGTTCTTTTTGGGATTCTTGCTATTTGATAGAAATAAAAGATGCAAGGGACCTCTTTTAGTGTTTTCCAGTGAATTGAGATTATTCTGTGTTATATTCATAAACTTTAGCCTGTACAAACATTAAACTATATGTTCAATGATATCAGAAGAGGAAAACTATGATGAATCCATTTTGAAAGCCGCATTCAGATTGCTGAATGATGAATACCTTGACTTCTCACACCTCTTTCCCTCCCCACAGACCTCAGTCACAGAGCATTTCAGAAGGTGGGGTCACAGTTCTCCCTAGGAGGGAGCCTGAATTTCAACACTGATAAAACCTTCACAAAAGCTGAATTTTGCCCTTTGATGAAGGTTAGTTATAGTCTTCCCTTTCCTCCTTTGCACACCCCAGGTCTTGGTGAGTTCTAGTGATCTGTGTGGCGCTGGCAGGACGCTGTCTGAAGTCATGTCACACACAGGCCTTGCAGGGCACCAGATGTTCCAAAACAGACCCTAATTTTTTGCAGGCACAAAGAGAACAGGTTGATAACTTTCAGTATGAGCCATGGGTACCAATAATACAATACCTGTGACTCACAGCCTAACCTGCAGGCACAGGAATCAGAACTAAATCTGTTGATATCCACCCCAAGCCCGAGATGAATCTACATTAACAGATTATTGTGTTTTAGACCCATTCAGGCCCTTGGTGGCACATGCTCTGAAGGATTTAATTTTATCTGTACAAGCTAAGTCATAGAGACAATCTGTGAAGTGAAGATGACCAAGAGACAGGCCCAGATGAGTATTGCTGCCAGCCAGGAAGGGGGAAGTTGCTCATACTACAACTTCAGACTTATTAAAAAAACCCCAAAGTTCATAAATTACATTTCTAGGAAAGACTTGGGAATTAGTTAAAGGCACATTTGAGATATTTTTTCTGAATTTGAGTTATTTTTTGGTAACTTTTCTCACTTAAGCTATCAGCAGAATTTTATTTGGAGCTTTTAAAACCACAAGATCTTGCATTTGAGCTAAAGAACAAGTTTTCTCCACTGAAGTTTTTATTGAAATAATTCATCTTTCATGTGTACCAGCCTCCAGAGGGGAAATAAAATGTATAAACTTTTTTTCTGATAAAAATGACAACACTCAGAACTGATTTGGTTGATGATTTCTCTCTCCTAGCAGATTGTAGACTATATTTTTTTCTAAGATTTGATATATGTCAGTTAGAAGAAAGTTTTTCTGTCTTATAGAGAATGAAATGCTGTGGACTGAAAAGCAAAGAAGCACAATCCCACACTGTGGAATGTGGATCTTTGAAGCTGCACCAACAAAAATCTCTGTTCATAAATTTGAGCTAGGAGTCTCCAAATGGGTAGGGAAATTGCTTGGCTTAAATGGTGGAAAATTATTACACAGTGTTAGTTGGAAAATTTAGGAACACACCACTGGGAGGCAGGGTTTTTTGGGTTTTTTTAAATTTTAAATTGGAAACAGGCACACGTAATATTAATACTGTCTGTTTGCAATTTGTAGTGATTTAATGGATCAGGAATGATCCAGAGCAGTGGCAAAAGGAGGGCTGTCTAATAACCTGAAAGCTGAGTCTTTCCAAAAATGTGGAATAAAGACTTTGTGACAAAACTGTGTGGATATTGTGCTGCGTGTTGCACAGGCATCCACGGTTGTGCAGTTTGCCTGTAAAAGGGAGCATATGGTGAATTGCATTAGCCATGCACTAGCTTGGTCACTTGTTTTTGTGTTGCCAATGCTAAATTTACAGAAAGTTACATAATTTTATCAAGATAAACAATTCTTACTGAGGATTGCCAACATTTTGCACGTGACAGGAGAGATAAGCCAAGAAGCAAGGGTAGAAATTAGTCCTTCTTATGGCATATGGTGTCTGCCTGGATAGAATTTCCTGAATAAACCATCAATTACCTATACCTGTCAAGTAGTCAGTGAAGAAGCTCATTCCATGTAGGTGAATAGCTAAAATGTTTTTAACCAGTGTAAAAATCACATCTGTTATCATTTCATACAGTGGTTTTTATCTGAAGAGGAAATAACTTGCTAAATCATAACAAAATACTGGCTATGGTCTGATCTGTGACACCTTTGTTATAAGTAAATGATAAAACTTTCCCTTGTTTATTTTGTAATCTTTGGATATTGTTATAATTTTGCACCAAATTTGGATTTTTTTTTCCAAATGTTTCTAAAGCTTACAAAAACTGGTACAACTATGAGCCAAAATGTGTCAAATCTCCTGTAGGTTATTCCAATAGTTGCAGGTATAGATTTCAGTCACTACGATGTTTTCTCTCATGAGGAGCTATTCTGGGATTCCTGTTGTTTTTAGTTTACATACTTCTGCCAGATGACTCATTTCACAATCTAACTTGTGTTTCCATTTTTACTCTGGTGATACTCATCCTAATTTTTTTCTGTACTCCTAATCAAAGAATGATTTCATTTAATCATGAAGACTAGCCTGCAGGAGAATTTCTTGCAGCTAAATTTAACTATCTACAAACTTCTGCAGGGGATGAGGAGAGTGAGTGGGCTCGGGAAATTGATTTTGTTGGTGTAGAGTGCCAGTCTTTTTCCCCATAACAAGCAATTTCGACCTTCTGGTTCAGCCACGTTTTTATAGAAGTTTTGTTTTTTACCTTCTTTCCCTTTCTTCAGAAGGAAGATATTTAAACTCAAGTGCTGTAACACATTTCACTGGTTGAAAAGTGCAGCACGTCAGTAAATAGGATGCAGCATTCCCTGACAGCCTGAGGTAGACCTGAGGGTCTTGCCGGCTGCATCTCAGCAAATGTGTTATGCAGAGACTGGGATTGGCTGAAGCAGTGGCCAGGAGTTGTTCATGTTTGATCATTACCCTGTGTTCTGTACCAGTACTTCCTGGCCATGGTTCTGGCATAACCCCACCATGGAGCCAAGTCAAATGGCAGCTTACCTGATGCCACCCTCTTTTTCTTCTGGTGGTGATGGAGAGTTTATCCATATGGATGACAGTGGTGCTGTGCTGCTTGGCCTTAGGGTCAGTGAATGAGCATTGGTCTGTTTTATTTATTCCTACCTATCTAGAAACTGGGATCTACTTTGTGCATGTCTAGATTACAAAGGGAGAAAGTCCTCAAGTTGGTGACACCACTTATTCTGAATGATGGTGCCATAAAAGCAGGATTTCATTGCCCACTTCTCTCTGCTGAATGAATCCATGAAGAACATTGAAACCAGTTTTGAGGCTGCTCTGCACCATTAAAGATGTAAAAAAAAAGAATTTTAGCATCACTTGTAGATGATCACAGAACTGTGCAAGGGACTTCAAGATACTACTCAACATTTCTCGCAATTTACATATGAAGACATCTACACCATCATCTGTGTTGTTACAGCATAAATTTTCTGATAGCAGCATCACATCCTTGGTTCATTGCTGCAGCCTGGGAAAGAGACCCACAGCTCTCCTAAAACTCAGCTACGTACACAGTTCCCACACCTCACATGAGTCTGTTGATACGATTTATCCTAATGAGCAAATGCGTCTAACAATAAGTAGGTCAGGGAGAAATAACCAAGAGAGCAAAGATGTACAATTAACTGCACAAATTAACTGCTCAGACGTACGAGGAGTAGAACATACCAAGATAAGATGTCCTTGAGAGATGCTGGGGGAGAGCAGGAAAGAACAGATATACTCTGTACACTCATTCTGTTTCAGAGAAGACTATTCTTCAGAGAAGAGAGAGGGAAATTCTCGAAGTGTCTGTGAAACACATATCTGGGTGTGCCAGATTCAGTGAGAAATGGAATGTATTGCCTGGGAACAGAAAAGAAAGATTATTTTAAATTATAGTAAGGGACATTTAGATTAGCCTTGAGAAGAAATATTGCGTAGGACGGTTAAACTCACCGAAAGGTTTTAGGATGAGATAACAAATCTCATCCATCTGTCACAAATGATGTCAGCCTCATGAAACTGCCAGCTGCATGGCAGGGAACTACATAGTTTCTTGATTTCTTCTTGACTTCTCTGGCTCTGTGGTTCTATGTTTCTTCAAGTTGCTTTTAGACCATTTGTTCAGTGATTTTCCTGTGGATGAAGGTGAGAGTGGCAAATTTGGTTCAACCCTAATCCTGGAGTTGTTCTGAACACTGCTTTATAAAGGTAGAATCAAGAACAGGGGGGCTTACACAAAAAGCAGTGGCAGCATTGAAAGGTCAAAACAGGATTTCAGACTACTGTAGCTGCATGGAAAGCAAAGTGGTTTGGAAAGGCAGAAGACTGTTAAAGTAAACTTCTTAAACTTTTACTTTTAACTACCTCCAATACTAGGAGATTTCTCTGGCTTCCTGTGATCATTTATTTTAAGTCCTGCTGCTCACAGAAATCAAAGAAACATGATTGCCACTGACATATAAATCAATAGCAGAGAGCAGAGCCATGTCAGAGAGCAGCTGGTAATATGGTTGAAACAAGCTTTGGATCAAGCTGCTCGCAGGATGCAAAGGCCAACAAGTAGAGCAGATGCAAGCTGCAAAAAGCAGCTTAGAAACATTGCTCTTTTCACAGCCTTGAAACAGAAGCTCCTTGGCAAAATGTCCCTTCAATCACATGATTCTGGTCTGAGGTCAGTGGGAAATGACAGGGATGATCATCAGAAGCCTGCAAGATGCAAGTTACAAAAGGGGAAGAGCTGCAGTGACAAAAGGGGAAGAATTAATTGTGGATCCATCTCAAGTAGACTCAGAAAGATCTTACTGAAGGAGCCTGTTTCTTACCATGCCAGAGGTAAAGGCCCAGGAAGGCAGAGAGAAGATACCCATGTTTTAGCAATGGTTTACAGGAAGGCTTAGACCTGAAATCTTAATGTTTCTGGACACATGTGTATGGGATTGGACAAAATGAGAGTGGTCAGCTCTGTCTGAATGTTTCTCCTTGATGGGTCTATGCAGAAGTATGAAAAGGTATGTAATCTTTGTGGGGAGGGCTGTTTTTTTTTATTGGCATGGCTACACAACTGAGCTTGGCAATGGGCCAATTCAGTCAAAAAACAGACTACTCACAGCAGTATGATTATGTCATATTTTAGAAAGAAAGGAGATCCCATAAAAGAAGATTTTGAGATAACAATGTTAAATATATTATGACTAAAAAAAAATTGTTACCAAGCTTGCAAAGAGAGAGACCAGCTTCCAGCCAGTTCATTGCCATAATGCCATGACTCTCTCAGAATATGCAACAGACACATCTAGTGACCTGTTTTCTTTACCTGTGAGTCTTTATTTATCCCATTCCAATCACTGACATGGAAAGCTCCTCTATTCATATTGTCTGAGCAAGTCAGGGGAGACACAGCAAGGGGAGGGCAGTCTCTTCCATGGCAAAAAATGATGTGTTCATAGAGTTAGCTCTGAACATAGCTGGTCCCTAGGCCAGACAGATGGAACGCTGGAAGGACAGGTATGCTTCAAGATTACAGCTTGTCTTTAGAGAGCTGATAGGATCTACTGCTGTATCATGGCAAAGCCCACAGGACCTGCTGGGCTCTGTGGTTCATTGTTGGGATCTTTCCAGCTTGGAAGAGAAGGCTCAAATGGGATGAAAAGCCAGTGTGCCTTTCTTTGGTTTACATTGTGTGTTGCCCATGTCCAGGCAGACAGGGCACGTAACTGCAGCTAGATGGGAACCATCTGCAATGTGCTTTGCTTATGGTGAAGGACAGGGATGGAGGAAAAGTTAATCCTCTCTTATCAGAGAGCTTTCAGTCTCCTTTTTATTGCCTGAGCCACGCAAATCTGTCAGATAAAACAACCCATCATACAGGGCATCAGTTGTCAGGATCAAGTAGTGATGCCCAGAATTCCAGCAATGTTCACAGGATTTGTGGCTACTGCAAGTAACTCAGCTGATATGGGATTCAGACAATTGCAACTCTCAGGAATCTTTCTTAGATGCCATACAAAGAGCCACATCCAATGTATGTTCTGCATAGCATCCATAGCATCTTCCAGCAGTTTGCCACTGTCAGATGTGGAAATGTCCCACTATGCTGTGCCTCCTGTGCAGCACTGGCAGGACCAGCCATGGCCCTGCTGCCCAAAACTCCCAGCCCCTGCCAAGGGGGGACAGCCTGATGACATGCTCTTCCTGAGAGCCCTTCTGACAAAGCACCTGGTGGTACTCAGTACAGCTGTTTCCATCCTGGCATGACTCACTCTTAGTTAAAACATTATGATTCATGGAAGAGTTTTAACTCTGTGATTCATTCAGGTCCACTTTTTTTATTACTGCCCCAAACCACATAATCAGTAGGTGACTTGCCTTATCCAAGAAAAACTAAAAATGAGCAAAAGTTAACTTTTTCCAAGTGAAAATTAAGACCCTTCTTTTTCAGAGGTATGCAACCAACACCAGATTGAGAAAGATTAGAAACACCAAAACATGGGATATTCACAAAGCAAATTCATTCCAGCCTGAGCAATATAGCAGATTCATGAAAATATATATTTTTTTATCAATGTATTTAAACTGAAAAGAGTTGTCAATTCTCCTGTTCTTTCTGTTCCTTCTATACAAGACATTCTGCTCTGCAGTTTCCATAGCTGTCCCTCTTAGAAATGTATAGCATAAAAGCTTGTTATGTCTGCCATATTAAACAAATCAGAAGTAGGAGCACTGAAGGGAATAGATTTCTGGTCTTTCAGTCTCTTTCTGAAGGTTTTCACACTCTCAGTTGAGCTGAATGCTCGATCAATTCTTTGCACCCTTCTACTGAAAAGGCAAAAACTTCGCCATGAAGGAGAGAATGGGATAAGGCAGAGGGAGGCAGCACTATTTTTAAATGGTGGAAACAGAAAACAATATTCAGCTGCACAGACATTAGCTATAGATTGGATTGTAAGCTATAATAGCTCCTTGGCAAAAGTACAGAGATAACCAAAGTCATTACATCATAGATATGCCATTTATTGTCAGATCTGCTGGCAATTCCACAGAGCTGGTTTCTGTCCTTGATGCTAAAGAAATGCCCAAAGCCTGGTCCCATATGAATAAGCATTTTGTCTACTTCAAATAGTGCACATTTGAATTCCACACATGTAAATCCATTCTTTGATTCTTGGAAATGCAAATAACATCACTGCCTTTGCTGTAAAGCATTAGCCACTAGCAAAGGACTAGGGCCAAAATCATTCTTGGGTTGCATGTTCTTGACCACAAGGATTATACCAAGAATCAATCTGACCTTTCTTTTTGGCAATAAAGGAATCATAACCATGTGGGATTTGAGGGATCACAAAGGCAATGAATGTGTGTCCAGCTTCTAATCAACTGATTTGTATGTGTGACCAAATAACCTTTCTAATGCTTCCCTAATGCTCTGCAGCCACAGGCTTCCTATGCAGAAGTCCCTCAGCTCCAGCTCTCTGGGTTCTTGTGGAGGAAAGGGTCACTGTGATGAGTGAGATTTACAGAGGTTCATTGGTGGTTTGACATGCCATGGGTTAGTTCCAAGCCAGGGCCTTAGCTCCCAGCGCTGAGGAATCTGTCTCTATTTCAGCTCCCATTACAGATACTCTGCTGCAGCCTCAGCAGGGGCCTCCTGCCTGTGTGTGTGCCTGGAGTGAGCCCTAAATCAAATCCAGATATCCATTCGATTGCTTCAGTGGGTTGGAGCTCCAGGGAAAGAAATGAGGTGCCTGAAACCATTGAATGTAGCATGCACTCCCGATTTTCATTTGGGGCAAGAGCAGTCATGGTCAATCAGCTAAAGAGAAATTAAAAGTCAGTTTAATGTCCTTTTGCAGAAATAACGAGGATAAACTTGCTTTTATACAAAATTTGTACAAGTGAACCACAAACCAAGAGGACTCACTGAGTCATCTTTCTGCAAAGAACGGGGTACAACAGCAGTAACATCTCTCCTTATGTAAGTTGAGCTTGGCTTGCAGCCAAACAGAGAAGTGTAGAGATGTATTTAAAGCTAAGTCAGCTCTATCCAGAGCTGAGCCTGGGCTCAGCTTGGGCTGAGAATAAGTTAGGAAAGAAGAGACTGGAAAATGGCAGCAAAGAAGAGTTACATTTTGCCAAGCATGGTACATGGTATTAATGTGAATGTCCTGCCTCTTACGAAACCTGCACACAGAAGGGTCTGTCATAAACCAGCATGAGTTTCCTCCAAGACCCTTGAAAAACAAGCCAAAAAAATATGATAACATTTCAATTTCTGATACAGACAATTGTAAACTTACAAGAGATCAATTAGTTGCACAGATTGTGCAATGAGATCTCTGTCCATAAGGATCTCTGACAGTCCAGAATACCACAGCCATACAGTGTGTGCTAAAGGCTTGAGCTTTCTATTTTCATGTTCCATGAAAATGTAATATGGTGGCTGATGCAAGCACCACATAATGAATATCTCTGTTAACTTCTTCTCTTCCTTAGAATTCAATTAAAGTCTTTGCTGAACACGTACATTTGTGAAAATTAATGAATTAAAAAATGCATGATACAAAATTCACTTCCAGGTAAAAAACTTGCTGTAATAGATTTAAATAGCCCTCAAATGTCACAGGTACTGGTATATTATAGCATCCACATCAGGAATAGGACCAAATTTCCCTCTCTGTGATATACCTACTGTATTCAGGTCTGAAAGTCAATGAACAAGGCTCTCAGCTTTCTACAGGCAGGTGTATTCAGAGCTGAGTATGTGCCTGACACCTGCATCCCAGTAAGAAAAAACTATTTCTAACAGGATGGAAGTGTCTCATATTGTCCTCTTTCCTCTGCTACAAAAAGGATGGAGCAGAGCCAAGGAAAAAGTTGGTGGTCTGCTGAAAAATTAGTACAAATAACAGGTGTCAAACTGTGATGTGGAGATAGTGATCTGGATCCAGGGAAGAGGAACAACTGTGCTCTTTGTGGGTATCCACTTCCATCTCAGCCAGGAGGTGAGACTGAGCCTTACTCCAGCTCCCACTGGTGCCAGTGTAAAACCAACTGTACACTTTCATTTTTTTTCCCATCCATAGATGGAACTAGTTATTATATTGAGTTTAATTACCACAGATTTGGAGTAGTAAATTGGTCTTGCTTACCTGCTATCTCATATTTGGCTCCCTCCACATTTTCTAAGCTGGGAAAACTGAGCATAGAAAGTTGAGCAAACTTCAGGACAGAGTCTGAGAAAGAAAATACTGAGCATGGGGCTCTTAAAAACTCTCCCATCAATATAATCTGTTAGCATGTTGTTGATTTAGTTCTGATTAGTTGTTCTGATCATCAGGAAGACTGCTGAGCACAGAGGTGTCCTTATGGAGAGAAAGGCAGACTCAGGATCCATAGACGGTCTGCCTGAGGGTGGGTGGAAGGAGTTGAGCTCTCTGAAGGGCTATTTGGTATTTTCAGCACTATGTGCTCTTTATTTTTGTCATAACCTTAGGCTGTCCCGGACTCTTTTAAATGCACCTGCTATCATCTCTCAGGTTTTATTTTTCTTTCCACTTTCCCTCAAATTGCATCGAAAACACTGAAGAAAACAGTCCACTGTCAGATAGTTCCTCTCCTTGAGACAATTTCTGTTATCACTGTAATGAGACACAGTTTTCCCAGAACCAGGAGAGAGTGGCTTTCCTCCACTCAAGTGACAGCACAGGTCTGGGTTTGCTAATATGTGAACAATGTGATGGCAGGTGGCTCAAAGACTGTCTGATAGCAGTAATCTCACCAGGGTAGGGGTGTGCAGTGTCACCCACTGGCTGTCACAAACAGAGCAGGGGAGCTCTGTCAGTCAAACAACCCTGCTTCACTCCCATGTTTGATGCTACAGTTAAAAGTTCTTGATGGACTCATTCTTTATTTCATTTATAACCAGGCTGGCAGGTACTGTGACAATAGAAACAATGGAATAGATGTACACAAAGGCAGCTCTTTGTGCTCAGAAGTACATGTAACCGCTGCACTGCTTTGGCTCCGGTTCTTTGTTTTCATTAGGTGTTCTGTGGTTTTGGGAATGCTTCTTATGCACATTAGGGCAAAGGTGTGCAGCTGTGAATTCAATGAGAGGGGAATATTTCAGGACTGATAACTGAATATGCAGGTGACATTTACAGGCTCTGACACCCAATTTAGCAAATACATGCACAAGTTAAATTTGCAATCCTATACTTAAACAATATTATAATCGTGCCTTTTAAAGCCATGTAAGTTGTTTATAGGTTCATAGGTTCATCTGACTTTTTTTTTTTTTTAAGCAAAACAGTACTTTCCATCGCCTCTAATCCAGCAGGAAAATGGATTGAGCAAATCTGGTTTAACTTTTAAAAAAAAAGGAAATAGCTGGTTCGTTGTAAACAATCATAAAACCTTCATCCTCTAGGTGAGCTTTGCTTTATTTTCAAGCACTGTGCAAATGGAATAGAGTTGCAGATTCAGATAAATATCTTCACAATGAGTTGTACATGCCTGATTTAGTGGGAGTAGTTGTAGGGCACAGGTATGAGAATCCAAAGATATGGAATGAAATTTGTAACCTTAACTACACCTGTAACTATTACAGTACTCTGTAGCATCACCATGGCAACCCATGGATGCTACAGAGCTACAAACCCCACAATTGTAGTTACACTTGCAAGAGCTATTGTTTCTCTTTTATTCTATTTGTGTATGTTTCAGCCAATCTCTGGAGCTAAGTAGGTCAAACCATGCTCCACATGCTCAAGGTTGCCCAATCACTGATCTCTCTTTGGGTGAAGAGAGTCTGAGAGTGAGGCACATGCCAGATTTTTCTGCTTATTGCACTCTGGGCAAGTGTTTTACACATAATTGGGCATCAAATATGCATTGCAGGATATTCAAAAGTCCAAATTTTCCTCTAGAGTATCTTTGTGTTTCTAAAACTTCATCAGGATGATCATTCTTCAATACCCAGTTCCCATACAAATCTGCCAGGCCAGGCACTTGAATTACATAAAAATCATGCCCATTTTCCTGGATGTTAATCCTACAGCTAGACAAATTTTTGCAATTGTCTTCTAAACTTATATTCATAGAGGCTGTCCTTTGAAGAGAAGGATGAATTAGAGATTTGGCTGGGAAGGGGTCGCAGTTGCTGCTCCAAGATGCACTAAGGTGAATTCAGATATGGGATAGCCATCCTAAACCAGAAAGAATTAATTGTTCCAACAGAGTCCTCTCCATCACTGCGAGGAGAAGCCTAAACCAGTAAGTAACACTGGTGTCTGGATTTGTAGAGCATTGAAGGTGAGATACAACTCACTTACAGGCCTGATAGCATAGACTAGTTTAGGCTCACACAATCCAGACTGAAACATAGCCCCATGGTTTATATCACCAGGAATCTCTGATGGAAAGGTGCTGTGATCAGAAAATGCAGCTTTCTGACATAATTTTCTACCTTCTCCTGCTGCTGGAGAAGGAGCCATGGATCTTTGATTCATATGCTGTCTAATGGTTACCAAATATCTGTCTTTGAGGATGCCTTGATTCTATTCCAGCTTTGATAAGCACTTATACAATTGACAAAAAATGTCAGGGATAGAGATGAATGCTTTCAGGCTTTTAATAATCTTTACAGTTTGGCTTTCTAACAACCAGTTATGTAATCTCTTATAATGAGAAGTATTAGTCCAAATATCTATTTAAGGACTACTTAAACACTTTAATTTATATTCATGAGTGAGAATTCATGAGTGAACACTGGGTGCTTCACATATATTTTTCCTTGGTACGGCTGTTAATCTGAGTTTCAGCACAGATCCAAAAGGAAGCTGTCTGGTTGTCCCTTCCCTCCCCAGCAAGCCCCAAGTCTCAGAGAAGCAACAATTACCCAGTGTGTGACAGTGGATGGGTAATTGGGGCAGCTCCTTTCACACTTCCTACCGGCATTTTTGTTATCTTGCTGAAGCAGACTATGCAATGGATTCAGTAGCCAGAGGACTTGAATCTGTCTTGTCAGCAGAGGATAAATATGTGGCAGTGACAGCTTTTTGTGATGGTGATTAAGGCTGTCTGGCTGTCATAGTGCATTTGCATTGGTTGGTGTGACTGCACAGCTCCAGAAAAGAGTGTGGCATCTCGTTTTGTCCTCAGAGGCAGTTCAACTCAAGTGCTACTGGGCCGGTTTGGTAAAACATACATTTCAGTTTATTCCTGTATTATATAGATCACTAGGAAGCTTTTCTTTGTAATGGCTTTGTCAGGGAGGAAATGCAATTTAGAAGGTTTGTAAGACTGTTCCTGCCCTTTGTCAGATTGCAAAGCTTGCTTGTTGTTAACATCATGTCTCATACATCCTGACTGTTTTCCTGCCTTCAAATGAATGTGTAATCAGAAGTATTGAGAGAACTTTCTGTTTCTCTGCAATGTGCTGAACTAGCTCAGCAATGTTATCTGTGGGAAAGAAATCCCTTCCAGACTCTAACCCTACCCAGCCTTCACCCTTTAACATTTTTGCTGCTTCTCTGGAGGTAGCACCAGACTATCCTGTTTCTGTTTCCATCACTGGAGACTGCAAATGAGGAGCATCTTATGTGGCCCTAAGACTGGCTGAAATCAACCATGCATACTGCTGTTTTCTCCAGAGCTCAGCTAGAAACTTGGGAAGGGCTTCAGCTCATAACTAATGAATTTAGATGTCTAAATTCACATGTCCCTGTGAGTCAGACATTTCAGGTCCCACTACAGTCACTGGAGACTGAAGGCTTTATCCAGCTGTCCAAAATACTGTGTGTCAGGTAACCGCATGGGGTTGGTAGATCAATGGCTGATCTGTGCCCTTCTGGACCAACACCTGCAGTCCAGGTACGATCTGCTGGGCATTTCAAATGACCCCAGCCCCTGCTGTAGCCACTGAATCACATCTCTAGAAGTGGACAGCTGAATTAAGATGTCTAAGTGTTGGAGATGAATCCCTTTACCTGGAGCATTAATGACCACCATTCACACTGGATGCTGGAAGCAAACTGGAAACTTCTCAGGTTTGCACCAAAGTTAGCAGAAGTTGATGCAGATTCACTAATGGCTTTTGGAATGTGTCCTTAAAGAAAAGTCATGTCTTAAGGTGAGATTCATGAAAACAGCTTCAGCTTTTTTTTTCTTTTTTCTATTCACATTATTAAATGCACTTAGCTTACAGAGGAGAGAAACTAATGATGGTTCTTTTAATTAGCAGCGATATCAACTGGCTCTGGGAATCTTACTTTATCACATTATCACATTTTTCCACTAGATTTCAGCACATACAAACGAGTACACATTGTGCTGGGTTTTTTCTTTACTAAAAGTAGATGGATGTGGTGGAAGTGACTGAAAACAAAATACACAGAACTATCCAGTCTGACCTGAACACATAGCAAAGTTTTGAGAATTTTACTAATGATCCTTTCAGGAAAGGAAATCGGTCTATTTCTAGGAAGGATGATCCAGCTGATCAGTAAAGGTGAGTAGGTAACTCACTCATTGCCCTGTCTGCTTGCAGAAGGTGGATGGATAAACATTTATGATGACTCAAAATTTAGGATAAGATGCCAATTTTTACTAACAATAATAAAATTTCTTTACTAACAAATGATCACTCAATTAGATTAGGATTGCAAATGAAAAAGAAATTAATAGCTACAGCTATGGGAAAAAAATATATATCCATTGTACTTATCATCCACACTTTGTTCTGGTGAAGCACTGAACAGGTCCTTATGATTTTTTTTCTACACCTTTTTTTACTGATCCCATGCACAGATATTAGCATCTAGGCCATTCTGCAAATGAGGCTAAGATTTTCATGGCTGGAATAAGGAAGCCAGTTTAAAATTTATTTTTGGCTGGAATTTTTTAAGTACCTTGGTGAGAATTTTTTGAAATGTCATTGAATTGCTCACTGAAAATTCACCTTGACGCTTCAGAGCAGACTACCCCCAAACTGTCATTGAACTTTAAAATGTCATAATACCAAAATTATATGTTCTAAAAATAAAGCAATAGTTAAAGAGGAATTAAACTGACTTAGACAAGTTTAATTAATCACTATGCTTCGGGAAAAAAAGTAACATGATTTTCTGTTGAAGTGCAGAGACAATTCAGACAGAGATTGGGTTGCACAGAGGCATTATCAGAAGACATCAGTGTGCTAAGCAAGAGCAAGCCCTGTTCTTTTCAGCTCCTGCTTCTGGAAGGCATGACAAGCCATTCCAATACAGCCCATGTGACCTCAGCCTCCTGAGATCCACTACCAGCAAACACCTCCTTGGCTCGGTGGATTGAATCTATAGTCTGGCATGTCCTCATCCTGTTCATACACACACTTACCTTCAACAGTCTGACCAAAGATAAGAGCAGAACAGGTGACTTGGGACAGGAGAGAAAGGAGAAGGTCCTTGGCTGTGTTGTTGTGTGTTAATTGGTCAGAAGGTGAGACTGGTGGCATTCATGAGGCAGAAATGAACAAGGGACAAAGTAGCTTATCACCAGCCCCACATCCTGCTACTCCTGACTGCACTCTGATGGACCCTGGACCTGAACCTTGCCTGGGGCTGTTAGTTAGGGATAGTGTCACTCTGAAGCTGGGGGTCTGTGCCCTGCTGCTGAAGGCACAGTGCCTGCCTGTGCGTGGTCTCCTGGCCTGTGTCCCTCCTGGAGCAGCTCCACTCCCACTGCTCCCTGGCATTAGGTAATGTCAACACACCTCTCATTTAGCACTGTGGATACCTGAGGAGTCAAGAGCTCGTCCACCACTGCCCTCAGTGTTGCCAAGAAATTGGGTGTTTTGGAGGGGGCCAGAGCTGCCTTCTGGCAAGGAGGGAGCCACAAGTCTCATGAGCCCCTTCCCTGGGCAGGTCTCCAGATCCCCCAGGCACGCAGAGGCCTGCTTAGCTATGCCCCAGTTTAGGCCAGTTTGGAGTACACAGACCCATTCTGGCATCATGTAATGAACCCCAAAGCACTGAGAACCATTTTTTCCTCCTAAACTGATTACATTTCCCCTGTCAGTGCCAGCACAGTGGTGAAGTGTGTGCAGGTGATTCCCATTCCACTGGAAATACCAAGGTGTTCTGCTAACTCACCCTCTGCAAAAGGACTTTTAGTACCAGCATATCTTTTTTCCAAAGAAGTAAAGAGCCTGATCCACCCCTGCCTTCCCCACATAAACAAAGTCAGTCAGGCACAGTGAAGCTGCTTCTGCAGCAGGGGTGTCTCAGCCAGACCCCTTCCCTATTAGAAGGTTCACTCAGCCCTACATGGATGTTGCTCACCAGCACCAGGAGCAGTTTTAGACCCCTCTGCCCTCCAACCTACCAGGTGATACAGCTGCACCCTTGAGCACTTCAGCTGCCCAAATGACTTGGGCAAAGCTGTGTGTGCAGCCTGTGAGAGCAAGGAATTACACAAGCTCTTTGCCAGGCCAAGGCTATCATCCAAATCACAATCCCATCCTCCCCTTCCTACGGTCAGGCAGAGATGCTCAGCTCAGAGTTTATTCTCCTACCTGACCTGTAATCCTTTGAAAACCAGAATTCCTAATAGGAAAACCAACAGCCCCTCAAGTCTGTCAGGGCAGTTGAGTGCTACTGTAATAAGGTAGAGTATATTCAATGTAAGGATAATGGGTAATGTGGGATTTATAACAAAGCCATAACTCAATAGAAGGGGGTTCAGATGATATCATGAATCACAGCTGTGAGATGTGACTGATCAATGAGATCATTAGAAAGCTGAGATTGAATTACAGGTCTGGTAATTTATCACTCGCCAGCCTCAGCATTTTCTATGATATTTGAGGAACACTTACACATTTTCCTGCACTGTTTTTTTCAGGTCCCTAATTATAAATAAGATTCTGGAGATGCTTTTAATCAGTGGGCAGTCTGGTGCTACTGTCTTTCACTGTCATCAGAGTTGCAGGCATACAGTGAACTTCCCTTTTGAATTATTCAGGACATAGATCATTGCAGAATTACAACACAGCATTTTCTTTCTCAGTGTTCAACATAGCAGTGGAAAATTCCAGTGTAACAAGAATGGAACATAAATTTCTTTCATAGTTAACATTTTATTGTACTAATTAAGAAGCAAAACAGAAAAAGATTCTACATTCTATGTTATTGCTAATCGTATTTCATATTAATTAATAAAGACAGACCAGTTAGTCTGAGGCATGAAATTTTTCAACACCTGTTTTTTCAGCTGGTTTAGTAGATTATGCTTCCTTCTTTGTGCATGTTATCTGGCTCATTTCTTGGATGTATATTGTATATACATTGAAGCTGTCTGGGGCCATAACAGTTTGATAAAGTAACAAGGCATTTGCTTTCTAGAAGATGAAAATTAACAGCCATAGGCAGACTGGCAAAATTAATGGATTCCAGTTAATTTTCCACCTCTGACAGCTACTAACGCAGAGCATTATACAGGAAAATGTCCAGGATGGCTGACATCTTTGAAAGGAGTATCTGCAGTCTGTGGAATGGGTAAGCAAATTGTGAATCCACCTGGGTGATATTTCTGGACCTGGATCTAAGAAAATGTAAAACAGAGATGCCACTTGTACTTCATGTCTAATCAATTTGACACTCTCCTCCCTGTAATGGCTGGAGGACAGGGACATTCTGTCTTGCCTCTTCCTTGCTTCTTCCCACGTCTCACTGCCAAAATCTCTGCAAAGCACATTCTCTCTGCAACCATCTCCCCTGCCTCTGGCACCCCAGCTTTCACAGTCCTTTCAAGAGGGTTGAGACTGCTGGAGTTGTTGCAGATCTCTGTCTTCCACTGATGTTTTGCTCCCTTGCAATGATCTTTTTCATGCAGTAGAATGAGAGTGATGTGATTCCATTAGCCTTCTCTTCAAAAGAAGAAAATTACCAATTTCAATTTTTTTGTTGGTTTGCTTGCTTATTTGTGGGGTTTTTATTTGGGTTTTTTGTTTGGTTTTACTTGTTTTTAAATTTGCTTGGTACTGTCTGGCAGAACTGATGGACAAGCAGCATTCCCAATTCTTTGGAAATTTCACCTGAGTGTATTTCATCTGTATTAGGCTGGAGTGGGCAGCAATGTTCAGAATTTTCTGTGAATTGGAAATTCTGAGGAAAATCTCACACCCAACACACCTGATTATTGTGTTCACAAAACAAAAGCTTTTCCTTGCAGCTGCACTGAAAAATTGACATTTCTGACAGTTCTCCCTGCGCAGCTGCAAAGATGCTGGCAGGAATGGTAATGTCACCTTGGGGTGGGCAGGAGGCTCAAGAGCTGTGATCCACTCACACCCTGCCCTGTGCTACTCATCTGGGCACAGCCAGGGTACAAATGCTCCCCTCCACATCAGGGACTCAGCCGTCTTCAAATGCTGGGAGATCTTTCAGAAAGAACACTTGTCCCTTGTCCTGCTGAAGAGCCAGGTGACAATTCTTTACTTGGAGCTCTGAAACTTCTTTTAATCATCTCCCACTGCAAAAGGATGGCAGCAGCAGAGGCTGTATCTGCCTGCAAGCCAACAAATCATTGCAAATTTACTTCCAGAGATGCCAGCTTGTACCTTATGTGGTCAGCAGTTTTGTGCATATTCATTTCTCCCCGATGTAAAACTTGTCTCTCAGCCAGAATCCTGTAAAAGAGATTATTCTGTTCTGTCACTGATGTGAATTGGCAGCATCAATGCAGCTGTTTCAAGGTGGGCTGGTCTCTGTGAGGGTCCATCTTGGCTCTGTTGCTGCAGTCCCTCATTAATATAGCACTTATTTTAATATTGTGCATCAGTCATATTCCTAAACGCCTGGTATCAGCGTTGTGGAAAGAATATCAGTCAAAACCTGCCCCAGTTAGGTTTCTCCAGGACATTTCTGTTGTTCTTTGTTCAGTTTACATGAGTATTTCACAAATATTAATAATTTAGTCTGTGTAAACCTTTCTGAAATATTAAGACACAATTCCCTCTGACAGTGAAAAAGCACAGAGAACTGCAGGTAAAGGAACAGAGGGCAATTTTGGGATACCCAAAGTGACATGGCTGATCCTTGTTTTTTAAGAATTTTTGCCTTTTCCCCTCTGTCTGTCTCGGAGCAGCACAGTTCCCACTGACACAAAACCTGCTCTGCATTTTCAGTTAAACTGCAATTAATCCACTGCCTCCCAAAACATGGCCTAGGCAAAATACTTCTTCCTATGCCATTGAAAAGACACAGAAGTCAAATCCAGCCCACTGGGGCAGTTTCCAGCTTCCTCACCAGTCTTCCCTTGTCTACAAACCCGAAATTGCTTCTCCCCATCCTGCCTTCCAACAAAGGAGGGGACGCTGACAACAGATCCCTGCTGTCTGTGGGATCAGGGTCCTTCAGAGAGATGATCCCTGCATTAAAGCCCATCCCCTGCACATGTCAGCAGGGTGGGGAGTGATTTACAAACACACAGGGCAGCCTTCCTTCTATTTTATCCCCAACTTTCACACACTGCTTTCATTAATGTTCTGTTTGTGCATGAATTAGGGAGGACCTGGCACTGCTGAGCAGATGGTGCTGCTTTCCCTGGTGAGACAAGGGCCATACCTGCCCCAGGAGAGCCAAGCATCCTTGCTTGCTCAGGAACCATGTTCTTCTATTGATGTGCTGGTGAAATGAACCATACAATATCTAACCACATCTGAAACAGAAAAATCTGAAATAAGAAGCCTCTCTAAACCACTCCTCATATGGCGATATGGTGGGAAGGGGAGTTTTCCAGCTTTGGTGTTAAATTATTTTTTGTACGCTATTCCCATCTCCAAAGCTGAAGAGATTCAGTGCTAATGTTACAGGCAGGGTGTTACAAGGCAGCTGCTGGGAGAGTCTCAGTTTTGGTGAACACAGCTCCTGTCATCTGTGATGTTGTCAGCTGGGTTAACACAGGGCCGTGTTACAGACATGACTCCACATTAGCACAGTGATGTCCCAGCAAGACCAAAGCATTAATTTCCTCATCCCTACTCAGAGAGTGACAGAAAACCTTCCTTCCCTACATTAATTGCTTACTTTGAAAGGCATGTAAAGGTAAGAGCGGGACTCCAGGCTGAGCTGAAAATTGAAGCATTTTTTTCTTTCTGTTAGCTCAGCCTGCTTTTTCATTTTAGGTAAGGTATTTGTAAATTAAGTTGATCACTGGATTCTGATCATGGTTCCTCAGAATAGCTCCCACAAAGAGTGGGACCTCTCCAGTGTCCTCTCCATGGCAGTAGAAAACACCAGAAATGTGACTGCAGTAACCTCAGCATGGCTGTAACCTGCTTCTGCCCAGAGGATTGTCACATTTATTACTAGGGTTTTTTGGTTTTTTTTTTAGTTAAGTCATATTTTAATGGGAAATAAACATGAACGTTGTTTTGTGGTGAAGAAACCTCTGTGGTGCTTGTCAGGTTGTTCCAGTGGTAAATCACCTGAGCAATTGAAACATGATGAAGGTCTGATTTCCTAAGCACAAATGGACGTTGACATCTGTGCCATCTCCCCCAACATATTTTAAGACTCTCCACGTTAGTGGTGTTCAAGACTTCCTCATGCAGGAAAGAATTCTCTTCATACTTTGTCTAGAGCTTATTTCAAAACGTTTGGAGAAAATGCCATTTTCAGCATTATTTGCTTCACAACAAAACTTTCTCAACATTCAGATCTCTATAAATGCCTCTGCCTAAATAGATGTTAAGAAGTTTAACAAATTGTTCAGAAATTTTATCTCTTTTTTATTTTAGAGTGAGGTTTCTAATAGCAACCTAATAGATCTTGAAAATTTATTTCCTTTTTCTTCACACAAAAAGGTCCATCCTTTATTAAAAGTGTTTGCATAATTACTTCTTGTCTATGCTTCCAATGCCATCTTTGTTTCCAGATACATTTGCAGCTTTGGGCATTTTCTAAGGTTTTAGTGCAATTTCTTTCTCAATGTACTTTGTTTTTCTCCCAAAGTGGAAAAACTGCAAATACAAATGCACTTGGAGGAACAAAAACAAGAATTTTACAGGAAGAAAGATTTGATTTTAGATATTGTATCAGATCATGTGGTATGACTTTGAAACACACATTTTTTTCAGAACAATGTACAAACTTCAGAGAATTTGGGGAAAGGGAAAATGTACTTTCACTAATTTGATGGCATTAATAAGATCCAACAGTATTATGCTGCTAAAAAAGACCCCCAAAAACCAGAACAAACCCAACATCCTCACCCACAAAAAACTCCACAAAATGAAAAATCCGTCCAAATCACTCACCAAACAAAAAACCCACAAAAACCCCAAAAATAAAAACGCCAAAAGACCCACACCAAAACCAAGAAAAAAAGAAGTGCTGATACTGTGTCAGACACTTGAAAGAAACTACCTGGGACATGTATTCTGAAGCTCAAAGCCCAGGTTTCAGCATCAAGAAAGCAGTAGACTAACATGGACTAGGTAGTGACAACCTACACATGGTAATTAGAGATCTGGAAAACATGATTTACAAGGAACAATTGAATAAATAACAGCTACTTGGCCTTGGAAGGGGAAGACTGGATGGACAATCTGTGACAGTTTTCAAGCGTGTAACAGGCCAGCCTGAAGAACAGGCAACAACCGGCTTGCTGTCATGACTGGGACCTACAGAAGGAAGACCTATTGGATTCAAACTCCAAACAAGGGAAATTTCCAGTGTTTAAGATCAGACACTCTTTAAAACTTCAAACCAGCACAATAAGTGAATCATAAAGTAGAAAACAGGTTGTCTAAAGAGTTCTGGTGTCTCAATCACTGGATGTTTTTGGGGAAAAAAATGACAAATGTTTCTTGATTTATATATAATTACATATAATTAACCCTAAGTTGAAGTAAGACGATGGGTAAATTACATATTTCCTCTTTTCATCTTTTAGGATTCAGAACAGAAGCGAGAGATTAACACTATTTGGATTTTAATGGGTACTTTTATGCTGGGCTTTTAAGTATAAGGTGGGAAGGAGACACTTTCTGAATCATTCTGACAAGCTGTATATTGCAAAGAGGACTGGGAGTACAAAGGAGATAAGAAAACTGAGCAAGCTGTTCATCACACACAGGAACTGCAGCCAGTTTGGACATCAGCAGAAGCAATCTACCACTAGAAACTGGCTGTGTTGTAGCATTTTACAGAAATATATTTTTGTGGAGAAATTTCCTGACTCCCAGATGAATGCATTTTCCTAACCTTTAATTCTTTGTCCTGATTATTTCAGAATAGAATAGTTTTATTTTTTTTTTTCACCTAAAAGTAACTGATTTAAAATATGTATATATAATTAATTAAAATGGAAGAAATTGTGTTTGGAACAAAGCATTTCAGGTTTTTTTGAAGAAAACATTTTTATTAGTTCTAAATAGAAAATTTAGAAGAAGAAGCTTTGGATTCTGCCTCAGAAGAAAAATAAATGTCAGAATCATTTAAGATCCTCTGGAATGGGTCTTCTACTTTTCTTTCAAACTTCAACACAAATGATCCTAGATTTTTAGTAAAATTAGACCTTGTTTAAATATACATTTGGGAAATCCCTCTTTGTTTTGGAGAGTATGTAAACATAAGAGGAACTGACCAGAGGCTGTTTGTCCTTGTTCAGTTTATAGTTGTAATATTTTTGTTTTGTTTCCTTTTTGTTATGATTCAGGTTACCTTCAGTTTTTCTGAAAGTAAATTATGGGCTTTATAGTAATATCTCTCAAATACAACTTATGACAAAACTTACAGTAAGACAGAGATATGGTGGATGTTCCCTCTCCCCTGAAAATCACAAAATATTTGAGCAAAGGCAGTTTTAGTTGAAGTATTAGACTACTCAGAATATTTAATTTCTTCTTAGGGAGTTAGCTCATAAAATATTAATATTTTCTTCTTCCCATCCAAGTAAGGATGATTTTTTTTAATAATAATGAGATATAATTTCAAATTCATTACTTCTTCCCTTTTCAGGAATGCCTTTCTTAATGTTTTTTTGGTAGGCATGCATTTGTTACTCTTCCTTAAATTTTATCTGAAGTTTACAAAGGTAGCATCACAGTGATATTATTTGACTGTTCATTTTGACCTGGAAGAGCTAGGTAGAAGTGACCACTTACTTTCTTTTTATTTAAAACTCTCTGTTGTAAATTCATTGTTTGTTTCTTGTTAGTACTGAAATAAGCTTTGAAAGAAAAAAGGCTTAGGATGAAATTCAAAAAAGTAGTTTATCAAAGACATTGCCATCTACAGCAACCTAAAGAAATAAACTGCCAAGAAAAGCTTGAACTAGTCAGTTTTATCAAAACTGGAAAATTTAGAGGCTTGAAATTCAAGCATATATTTTAAAAATAAAGGAAATCTGTCTGCTATGCTTTGTCCTGTTTGTTGGATTTGGCCATGGGTAGTGCATTACTGTGAATTCACCAACTTTATCTGCAGTCCACTGATGTAAGCGAAGATTGAGGGCTCATACTCTCCTGTCCCTTCCAAACCTCATCCTGTAATTACTCTCATTTCCACTGATGGTCTGAAACCACTGTGGACACTGAGAAATAACCAAAGTAATGCAGTGGTGGGATTGTACGTCAGTGCAGCAGCTGGAGTGATGCCCACAGTAAATACCATGGGATTGAAATATGAGGTACTCATGGCATCCCCTTGACACCTAAATCCAAACTTCTAATTCAGACAGCCCAAAAGCTAATTCAAACTGCAATGTCTTTACTTTCCCCCAAATAGTCTGAATTGAGACCATGAATCATCCCTACATGCTTGCTGCCATGGGATCTCCATCCCCTGTCCCCATGGTGATGGCTGAGAGGCTGTGCACATTCCCAAAGAGACATTTCAGATGGGCTCCAGTGTGTTCAGCACAGCCTGGAGCAGCCTGAGGGACCTCACCCTCACGCCACCCCTCAAACATTTGTGTGCCACCTCACTAGAGAGGTTTATCTCTAGTTAACCTGATTTTATCCCTTTCCCGCTTCAAATCCAGGTCAAAGTCCTTTTGATCAGCCCTGCTCACTGTTGCAGTGCTAGGTTTGGTTTAGCAAGCTGCAGCTTTCCCGGAGAGCACAGCGGGGCTGCTTAGGGCAGGGCAGCCGTTCTGCCCTCCCGCAGTCCTTTTGGACAGCCCTGAGCTCCTGCTCCGGCCAGCTGGGCTCTGCAGCACAGTGACGGCAAAGGAGGCAGAGAAGGGACCCTCA
>VZTI01001782.1:6780-28879 GCA_013397865.1 Struthidea cinerea | reverse complement strand
AACAACATGAAAGGCATTTAATAAGTGAATCAGTGGGAAATACAACACCACAGCTCACTTTTGCTCTAAGTTCCTTTTCCCCGCTTGGTGTACCACATCTTTTCCAGTGGGTCTGGTGTCATGTAGATAGACCCATGATGAAACAAACCCAAATTCTGCTGGTGACACCAGGCTCAGAGCTAGGAATTGACCTGCTGGCTCTTCCTGCCGGAACTGGGATGGCAGCGTCTTCCCTCTAAGGTCTCTCTGCGCAGCTGCATCAGTTGTGGTGGGTGCAGAGCTGAGAGAGGACAGGGACTTCTGCCTGCTGGAGACCATCCCTCCCTGGCAGAGCTCCAGTGCCCTTCTTGCCTGCCAAGTGCCACAGCACTCCTGGTTCCAGCACTTCCTAAGGGATTCTTTTATGGAGAGGGGATTTTGACCACTGTCACTCCTGGCCCCACACAGGTCTCCTGGTGCTGTGCTGTGAGCTGTGGGCTCCTGGTGAGTCTCAGCACTCCTTTGAGGTTCTCTTGGTTCAAGGACTCCCCCAGTGCATCACTCTGGGGTGCTCCACTGCCCATGTCATTGAAGCCCCCAAGAATACTGAGGCCTGTGACCTTTTTGTTTCCTCCCATTGTCTGAAGGTCTCCTTTGCTTCTTCCTGATCCAGCACTCTGTAGTGGAAACACATTAAAACTTTGCATCCTTCTACTCAGCATAACAGACTTCACAGTTTTGCAAAATATGCAGGAACATGCTGTCAGTTCCTAAAGTAATTAATGTGTTATCTGCATTACAAACATGCTGTTTTACTGAGCCATCAAGAAGAATGCAGTTCTCAGATGGTGGCTTTATGAACTTTGTAAGTACTGAAAAAGAGGTAAAAAAAAATATATTTTTCTTGATCAGGTTGCTTACAAAAATAAATCCAAGCTTAACCTTTCTTACTGTAATTGGTGAAATAGAGCTGGAGTTGGGAGGATCAAAAGTTTCCAGATAAGCATGCAAAAGAAGTATTGATTAGCTAAGTAGCTCAGATCAATGTTCTTCACCCTTGCTTAGCAAATGCCTCCAGTCCGAAATAGAATTTTTATTACAATATTTATTACAAAACAAAGCTGAGACACTTTAATGGTCGACTGTGTGTGTGCTTATCTGTCCTTGGGAGAGCAGCAGAAATCCTTGATCTAAAGATGTCAGTGGAACAAGATTTTTCTGCCTCAGGCCATAAAGAAACCTTGCATGCACATTTTAAGTTCCAGGGAGGTTTTAACCACCACCTTAAATCTTTTTCAGTGTTTATTTGTAATGAATAAGTAGTCAGTCTAGAGTTCTGTCTTACAGAGAGAGCACTCCAATTTCATTGCAAAACAGCTGCCATCCTCTAACTTAGCCCTGATCTCTAGGTTTAAGCCCTTAGTAGAGTGGACATACCGTGCTGTTTTTAACCCATGACAGATGTGTGTAACCTGCTGCTGGCCTGTGTGCATGGCAGAGACTTGAAGCAATGTCATCCTACCCTAAGCAAACACCAGCTGTTGGATGCCAGAGAACCCAAGAAACACGAATGTTACGTGACTAAGAGGGATAGCTACTGTGTTGAAGGCAATCTGCCTAACATTTGTTTTTCCTTGGAAAGCTCTGTATTTCTCTTGCCCAGCCACCATTAAAATGCCCCTTGTGGGACTCTGATAAAAATTATTTCAGACACATGTGACAGTAATTAAAATAAAACCAATAATGTGTTGATTTCCAAATCCTAATTCATGAGATAATTTTCATGGTACAGAGCCCAGTTCAACAAAAAAATTAACTGTGTGTAAGCCTTTGTCTAAAAAGATGGATTCATGTGTGTGTGCTTCAAGACATTATGCGCTCATACATTTGTTTTCTGTGTGGGCCCTACTTCCTGAGGTTGTGGTGAAAGCAAAGAAAGCAGTTTCTTGGTTTGGTCATGTTGTGACTTGAAAGATGAACAAGGCTATTCAAGGAAGGGAGAAAGGGATGTAGCAGGCACTTGGAAAAACAAGAGCTTTTTTTCTAACAGCAGTTAGTGGGAAAAAAAACCATTTTATGAGACTTTCCCCATGTGCTGATCCAGAACACTGTTAGCAGGAGTAGGCTGGTGCAGGTCTCTCAATCTGGATTTAATTATTCAGCTGATTAAGTTTTTCAAGCGCTTTATGAGAAGAAGCTGTTGTGGAACCTGGAAAAACAATTCAGAGATTGGCCTCAACAATCGAAGGTAGTGTCTTGTCATTCATCCCAGAGCCCTTTATCAATTATATGTGGAAATAACTTCATCCACCACCAAAAGAGAACACCTGCCTTGCTGGCATGAGCACAGTGGCTGTTGACAGGCAGCAGGTCACAAAACAGCAGGGCTCCTGTGGGAGGCAAGGAGGACTTTGAATTCCAGGTGACACGTGAGGCAGGAGCAGCAATTGCTTAGGCTGAAAGGGAAACCAATACTAACATAATTAGCACGGCAGAGCTGTGTAAGTGGTTTGCAGTGCAAGGTTTGTACTCTGTGAGTTCATCTTCTTTGACTGTGTCCAAGATAATGAGTTTGGCCTGCTGCCCAGAGCCAACAACTATCCTGACTATAAATCTCCCAGCCTCATCTCCTGGGGACCATCTAGCTTGATCCTGCAAGTTCTGCTGAAGTCCCAATTCCGAGTCTGGCTCCAGCCTTTCACCTTCCAGGTATAATTTCTTCTGTGACATCGGGGAGCTTCAGAGGCACTACAGGCACCAAGCAAGGGCAGTTTGTCAACAATTTTACTGTTTCCTTCTGTAGAGCTGACTGTTCTCCCCACAGATACAGACAGTCCAGAAGCAGGGAGAAATCATTAGACCGTTGTCCAGAAGTTCCCATTGACAACTGTGACAGAAACATTAAGGTATGACAGAGACAGGGAAGGGTGGGTCCAGGCTGAATGCGGAGGACACTATGCAGGTACAGTCATGCAGAGATCCCTGGGACAGCCTCACCTGTTGGATGAAGAACAGTCCTACAGGCAGAGAGCCAGATGTCCATACTGCAGCAGGTCAGAAGCAGGATAGCTGTCATGGTTCTTGTGTCCATAGCAATGTGTTGCTGCCATCTTCCAGGTAATCCCCTCTCATATCCTATCAACCCACCAGTAGAAAACCTCTCAAAAGGCAGTGTAGTAACACCAAAGAATACTTGACTACAAAGAATACACAGAGGAATGGTGTTGAGTACGCTCTGTGTTCAGTACAGAGGTGAGGGGAGTACCCACTGCAATCCCAGCTCCTAAGAAAGGTTCACGTGATCTTACTGGAAGGTTTCTAGCATGCAATCCTCAGGAATTCAGACCCTCAGCAAATACACTGGTCAGCAGGCTGTAGAATAGTGCTGGTGGTGAGGCAACCAACAGCTGTCCAGTGTGAAGTGCATAAATAGTCCATGAAAGAGGGACATGACCCCAGCACTCACTCAGCAGTTATCCACCTCCTGTGGTCTGGCACAGTGACCCATCTTCAAAAGACACTATGGTTGTCCACTTGATACATCCTGGTGGTTAAATATGTGGGAAATGTGCAATGAATGCTCTTTGCTAAGGAGGGACTTGGGGAAGTTTCTGGGTGAATGCCGTAAGCACCAACCTTTATTCAGGAGATGGGTGATGGCAAGAGCAGTGTGAATCCTGCTCAGTAATCTGTGCTCAGGAGAAAAGTAAATGTACAAGCTCCATGAAGGGAGCATGTTCAGATTTTTTTGGTTAGTGTTGCCTTGTGATAAGCAGCATTTTGTCTCAGCCATTTCTGTGCAGCCTTGATCAGTCCTTGGGGGCCTGTGTTAGCTGAATAAAATACCTGACTTCATCGTGTTGCTTCATTTGGTTGAGATAAAACAGCTGCTCTTATTGTTTCAAATCTATTTGTTCCCCAGCAAAAGAAATTCAAGATTTGGTCCTCATTAAATATTCTTCTATCTGTTGACACAATCCTGAGCAAATAATTTAACTCCTTTATGTTTGTTTCCTACATGTTCTTTAAATTTCTTCTCAAGGACTTGTTAATGATGACCATCCCCTTCTCTCTGGGCTGACTAGGATGCAAATAATTTCATAATGAAGAACAGAAAGTTAGATAAGAGAAGAAACAGTTCCAGAAAAGTCTATGAAAGAAAAGATGTCTGTTTCTAGGGAAGGAATCCCTTCTTCCCATACCCAAATATTAGAGAATGGGAGAAAATATTCTTAAAAGTGAAAAGAGATAATACTCTAATATTCTAGCCAACATTTAAATCACCCCCACTTACTCAATATTCACCTCAAATAGTCAGTACTGGCAATTCTTAACTGAAGAACATAGACAATAGCTTACCATACTAATGGGCAGTTTGGGTCCAATTTGGCAAAGTTTTGAGTCCTGTGGGAAAAAGAGCCCCTAAGTTAAAAGGCTGCTGATGAATTACAAGAACTTCCACAAAGGACTGTAAGGGAGCAACAGTGAATAAGTAAAAGCTGGAAAAACCTTCACTTGGCACAATAATTCCTCCTTCACTGTTTTGTTTTTTTTTTTTTTTTCCCTTTGGGTGAATGAGTGCATAACTTAGACTTCTCTAATAGTTTGCATTTTGGAGAGCCCTTTGTTCTCGAGAGGTGTCACTAAGAGTGCTTGCTCCATTTTTCTTCTGCTTTTTAATTAAAAAAAATTTGCAAATGGAAAGCATAGCTGGGTGTTTTATGATGAAAATGACTTAATTTGAAAAGGGTTTGGTAATGAGGGCTTGGAAGATGCATTTGGTAGTTAACCTTCAATGTACTTTTTTCCATCTACCCTGACCAATTTTATTTGCTGATGCAAAAACCAACGTAGACTTATGAGTCATCTGTTAAAATTATTTCCAATCACTACATTGTTTTTTATTCACAGGAAGTTCACAGTTTACTTTCTATCAAAGGAGCAAAAAATAATTTGCACTTAAATATTTATCATACTACAAATTTAGAAGCAGAAAATGGTGGAAAAACATCTCTAAAATCAGTCGTTCTGCTGGCATTTAGCCTGTGATGGAGGTCCTAGCTCTTCTGAGAAAAAAATAACCAGCAAACTTGTCTGGCTGCAGGCATCAGAAGAAGGCAGCTGTCTGTATGGAGCAGCTGGGAGCAGCTAACCAGTACCACTGGTAACTGTGGCCCCAGCTTGGGCTGAACCAGTCCTGCTTGGTGCCTTGACCCTTTTCCTCTGGTCAGTGTGGTTCTGGTCAGTGTGGGACTGAAGGAAAGTTGGAGTTTCTCCTTTCTGGAAGAGCAAGAAGAAGCCTACTGCTGGTGAGCTTTGACAGAAGGACAAATGAATTGACAGATTTTGGCAGCCTGCTTTAGGAAATGGGTCCATCATCCTTGGGGAAATTAAAATTCAAATGTCTCACAGACAGAAGAGTGTGTGGGTGAACTCGGGATGAATATGGATTGCATGTAGATGGAGACAGAAAAAAATTATGGGCACTCTGGTTTTCAAAAGATGGATTATTGGTCATCTGGAATTTGTTTTCCTTTCTTTAGAGCTGCAGCTTATTTAAGTTTGAGCTGCTAGATGGCAAAGTGAAGGAAAAGAACTGCTTGGGCTGTGAGAAGAAGCTCTTTGGTGGGGACCCAGTGGGAACAGGGAACTCCCTGTCTCAGGATGTCGCAGGTGCCAGAAGTTTAGATTCAGTGTCTGGGCAACTTCATGGAGTCCAGATCTAATGGAGGCTGTCAACAGCAAAGACAACTTTCCAAGAAGTCTGTGACTTATAAGTGATTTGGAGACTGGCAGAGCACCCTGGAGAGGAATCACTGCATTCCTGTCTTTTTCTTCTGCTCCTTCCTTTGTACCCACTTGCTGATCCATGCTGGAGACAGGATACTCTGTCAGATAATCTGACCCCAAATAACCTGGTCTAATACAAGTAGCCTGTCTCATACTTTGATGATCTCAATTGTGCAATGAAATAATGTCCTTAGCACACGCTAAGCCACCAAAAGTCAGAATTATTAGTCTCAGCATGTTGTCACGTGCAGGGGTGGCTCTGACCTCAGTGATAGCACAACTCACCCCACTGGAACTTTATAGGCCTCACAAAATCTTTTCTTTCTTTCTGCTTTAGCAGTGGTAAGCAGCAGTGCCAAAACACACTGAAGGTTTAGAAGAACATTTTGTATAAAACAGCAATAGCAGATGCCATTCTCGGTGAAAATAATACTAACAGGTTGAGAATATTTAGTGGTTATGTGTGGGGAGGCAGAAAAAGGATCCACATTCTTGTAAAGGACTTTGCAAGTTCATCCTACACATCCTTCTTCAAGCTCATTTGTTGCCACATTTCCATCTTCTGTGAATTTGGACGGAGTCAGCAAAATTCCCAAGTAAAGATTTACAACAACTTGCTAAAACATGTGGCAAATGTCCATTACCCCTACATACTGATGTATCTTCAGTGAGGGCGCTAACACATTGGAGAGATCTTTTGTCTGTGTGCCAGCACAACAACCCTCAGAAAGGATTTTTCCAGCTGGGCTGAGCACAAAAAGGGTTTGCAGGAGGAAGGTATAAGGTCAGTTAGGTAATGGCAATATTCTAAGCTTTCCAGTCTATAACAAATAAAAAGTCTTGTCTTGTTAATTGTATTTTTCCAAAGGATAACCTCTTCTGTTCTTTCTTTAAATGTTATCATTCTCTTAATTCTACATTGTGTTATACACATGCACACAGACTCATGCCCATTACATTATTTTCTTGAGACAACCACCAGCTAAAACGCATTGGAGCTGTCAGTAGGCACATGATGTTGTAAACAGGTTTCAGGCCTGGGCCAGAACCTTGCCCTACAGTCCTGCACAGTGTGGACATGTCATCTGGGGCACCACAAAGGGAAGTATCGCTTCATTGCTCCATGGCATGAATGTGACTGTGAAAAAGTTGTGTATTTTGCCCTATTTCTGTCACCATATAATTATTAACAGAAGTGTATTGCCATTACTACATTGCTCATAAGGACAGCATAACCTTTGTGCATCTCCTGCTTTTGTTTACCTAATAATCCCTTCATAACTTGCCTACTCTTTTTCACAGACAGGTTACAGTGTGCATTTTCAGTGCAGCACAGCAGAGACTGGTGAAAATTCAATATGATGGAGAAATCATTGTTCTGTCTGAAATGCTTTCTTACTGCGATATAAAATGCATCTTACACTTTGTGTCAAACTGTAAGAAATTTCTGTTGGGGTCATGCCTAAGACAGAGGAAAGAATTTTTTTGTTGCTCATCTGAACATTAAAAAAAAGGGGGAGGAACAAGTAATTTTGGGTTTTTTTTCTCAAGAAATAAAAAGTATTAATAATATATGGTTTTGGATTTGACAGGATTTTTTTGGGAGCAAACTCACTCTTTGTTTCCTTTTTGTGTCACAAAGAGAAGATTGATCACAAGGAAAAGGTATTTTTATTTGGGCTTAGTTAGCCTTTTCAAGTTGCTGATTCACTTTTGAAACAAAAAGCCATTTTAAGAAGTAAAAGCACCAATGAGCAGTATTGTGTCATCTCCACAAAAGGATCATCTCTTCCTTTGATCAATTTTTCCCCTCAGTCAGTGAATAGAGTCAGTCCTCGCAGCTGTATTGCTCAGTCATGACAAAAACTCTTTGCCAGAAAATGTTTCCAGGTTCTATTTGCAGTTCAATTATCAACAGCTTTAACATTGCTTTGATTTATTACTTGTAAACTTCATTGTTTTTCTACAACCTCATTACAGAATTATTTGTGAAAGCAGGAAATATGTCTTATTACTTCCTAATCATTTTACACATAAACTATCTGGATGTTTTCCAGCTAATATATCAAATTATCTCACTCTTTGAAAGGGTCCTACCAAAATTTGGGCACACATAATGGTAGATAATTAATTATATTAATCACAGCTAGTAATTTCAGATGGCTGTCTGAACGTGACACATACTAATGCATCAGCTTAAAAAGATGCCAAGCTCCATTGCTGGGATATAATGGGAGTTAGGTCATCTACAATATCCCTTACACTTCTGAGTATAAATGATGTAGGTCAGTAATTTCATAAAGACAAAATTGTAATGATGTTCCCTGAGCAGTAATATCCTTCTATAATTACTTTGTCTAGTCTCAGGTGTTTTCATTTGTTTTTTTAGTATACATGTGTAAACTGCTGTCCAGGGAATTCACAAGGCAAACAAACTTCCAGGGACCTGTCAGGCCACGTGACTTGGTGAAAACAGGTGAGAGGAGCAGAAGAGGTGACACATTGCTCACCCGTAAGTGGGCATAGCTCCTGCATAGCCCTTGTCAAACCATAGTGCCTCTCTCACCTTGGATCAAGAAAGTGTGATATTGGATGGGATCTGACTTGCCCCTCTCAGAAATGCCATTGCACTTTACATGAATTCCTATCTCAAAGCAATTTTCTCTCCCAAACGCTCTGTGCCTTTGATACCAGTGCCTGGGAAAATGTCATTAAAGTGTTGTCCCACACAGAGTGGAGGAACGACAGCCCATAAAGTTTAATCTGCCACCTCTTTCTGTACTCAAGGAAGTCAAGTCTGAAACCATGTAATCATTCCCCCAAGAGTGTGTTATTTACTCATCGTCATTAGACTCTCCTGCATATAAAAGACATGTAAAGAGGGCAGCAATTAGATCTGAAGAGAAGTGCACATGAATAATATGTTAATTTACTGACTTATTTTCCAAGTTTGGAATACAGAAAGACAGATTCTCACTTTCACCGATGAACTTGCTACGAGAGCTTAACTAATGACTATTTTAACCGATATTTAACTTTACAGACTGATTTGGCATATTCAGAGGCTGAGCTGTGCTGCTGTCTCAGGTAACTCACATTGCTTTCTCAAGATGCTCCTGAATTTACACAATCATTTCCAGCACAAATACTGTAATGTAAAAACTGCATCTCTAAATTCACTTTCCATGGACAATAAAAAGCAATTACTTGCATATTTGCAGAAAGGAGAATGAAACTTGCATAAGCACAGATGAAACAAGTTAATTTCAAATTCTTATGGGAAATTTACTGATAATTTGCTCTGTTATTCACCGAGGCCTTCATGAAAAGCAGAGAGAAACAATGTGAGTCATCTAGCAGTGTTTTGCTATTGCTTTTCATATATGCATTTTAAATGAAGAGACCTGATTGTAAATAAACATCCTCAGAGTATTAACAGCTATCTGCAAGTGGTCTAACTACTTAACAAGTCAAATAGTGATTTCAGAGAATGCATTTGACACAGTAGGTGGGATAGTATATGAAAATAAATATTAAATTTACTGTGATTTGGCAGGTGACTGGGAGCTCATTAAATTGCTGTAACACAATTACTTGTTATCCCCTGGCCTTTCCTGTATTCTCAGACTCCTCATTTTTTGAACTCTGAGCCATGAAAAGTTGTGGATAGATTAGTTTTCTTTTTCTTTTGTTTTGTTTTGTTTTTTATTGTTTTGGTTTGGTTTTGGTTTGTTTTTGGTTTTGTTTTGTTGTGTGCTTTTTGTTTGTTTGTTTGTTTGGGGTTTTTTGTTTACCATAAACCTGCAAATTTTAGACTCACTTGAGAATTCACAGGCATAACAAGATTAAAAATGTGTGTTGAATGAATGCTCAGTCTAAGAGAAATCTGGGCTGTGGGGTATTCAGTGCCCTATGGATAACTGAAGAAGATAATCTGAGAAGAGCTCAGATGAGAATGTTTCCAAGGCAGATGAGGACAGGAAGGTGATGGTGATTAAAACAGAAGAAAGAGGGGAGATGACAGGTACTCGGAAGTAAATTTAGTGAAAAAATTACATTCTTGGGTTGTTCTTTTCCCAAAATCAAAGTAGAAACAATTGCATTGTTTGGTTTGGCTGTCCAAGCTGTGCAAATGCCAAATCAGTCTGCCTTCCTAATGAAGCATTTTCTTTTTTTCAGCAGTTTTTCCTCTGTTTTTGACTGCTTACTGCCTGGCCATTGGCACATTCTCCAGTCAGCCTAGGCAAGAAAACTCCCCTGTCTGACGAGTTCTGGATTTGTGCTGAGAAGGTACGTGCCCTGTGTGCCCGGTGTGCCCTGTCCCCAGTGCCACCACACTTACCGTACATTTACATCACATTTACACCACATTTACACCACATTTACCATGCATTGACACCTCATTTACCATACATTGCTGACCCCGTGCAGACAACAGAGCCCTTAGGCAGCTGCCACATCACACGAGCAGATGAGAGTGGGCTTTGGCAATCACTCACTGGCAATGGGAGCAGCTGGAGCTGAGCAGAGGAAATACGCCTAGGGTATTAATTGCCATGAGATTGTAGAGGCCTCTGACAGGGCTTGGTGCAGAGCTCTCACCACCCTAATCTGCCTCTGGATCATATCAGGCTGGTAAGAGGTGTTTTTCAACAGGCACATCTTTATCCATATCATGGAAACAGTAGGCAAAAAGAGCAAATGACATGTATAGAGAGAGCAGGCTGTCTAAAGATGTAATTTTTCAGTAAGTACTCAGCTGCTTTGTCTGTGGTCAATTTTAACCAGCAAGACATTTTCCTTTTGCTTCTCTGCAGAAAGCAGCTCACTTTTGTTTCCTGCCTCATAACACTTTAACTTCTGCCTTGTTCCTTCCATAAAATTTCATGGAAGAGCTTTGGACAGTTATGCTGAGCACTCCTCAGTGTGTGTAGCTGCTCTGTGCTAGAACACCTGGCTGTAACAGGTAGCTGTCTTCCTATTCAGCGCTTATATTTTTTATCTACCTAGTAAGGCTTGTTTTCTCAATTTAATCACAGCCTACTGAAATCCATGGAAAGTCTCCTGTTGCTTCACGAGGCTGCAGGTTATGGTGTAAATATTATCCTTGAGTTTGTTTAGGCCAAGAATCCACCCTAAGGGTCTGAACTAGTTTGGAGTCACTGTGATTTTGTCATGAGGAGTTTCAGTCTTGAGATAAGTGGTTTGCTCAGAAAACTGTATTTTTTTGCTGTATGGTTTGGTACCTCCAACCAGGAGAGGAGATCCTGTTAATGAGAGCTATTGCAGAATGTTCAATCAAGGGATGAGGAGCTGCTCCTTAGGGATGTTCTTCTCCTCTGACCTTCACATAACAACACCTGGTGGGAGGAAACAGTCTTCCAGGAAAGTGTGTCCTGATCTGGCAGCTGATAATGATTATGTGTGGATGCTGAAAAGCTTTCAGCAAAGAAATTTTCCAGCTTTCTGCAGCATTCTGTGAGTATCCTGCTTTTCTCACACAAGCTATGAAAAACAGTGCTACGGTTTTGTAAACAAATTCTCTCTATCTGCACCTGCAAGTTGGTATGTAGCTTTGTTATGATATTGACTGGAAAAACATTTTGAAATGGGTGTTGTAGGTTTCAGCCAACCAGCCTGAGAGGTGGACTGTTAAAGGACCAATGATCTCATGTCACTTAGGCAACTAGGGTATATAAACGGGTCTGTATAATAATAAAGGCGCTTGCCATTCCGTTTGCTTCCCGGACTTGAACTTGGATCGTGTTGTTTCTCACTGTTCTTGGTACAACAGTGACAATTATGTTAGGAGAAATGTCTACAGCCTCTCTTGATTAGGGAAATCATTCTTCTCACCTGATTTAAAGCGCCTTTTAAAAGTTTCCCTCTGAGATTTGCAACTGTCTTACTGCTGAGTTCATGTGATAAGGTGTCATTTGGTGATTAAACCTTACCCAGCCCTTGGAAGTTGTAACTTCAAGCCACAAAACCACAGTGGAACTTGGAGCATATCTCTTGTCCAGTCTATTTTATTATATTCATTGTATTGGGCAAAAGGGAAGCTAAATTACTTAGTGTGAAACACTGAATTCCTCAGTTCCTGAATTCCTGAATTCAGCCAGGACTGAAAACTAAACTTGTGAAGCTGCTGCACTAGTCTTCAACAGAAAAGCAATATATACTTTATAAAAGGGGTAGCTGGGTCTGATAGGGATCTCATACCACAGTAAGTAGATTTGAAGTAGTTTTTCAAATTAACCGTTTGAGACCTGTCAGTATGACTGTCCATTCTTGACCTATTTGAGAGCCACAAACTTACTGAACTTTAGAAGGAATGTGTCAACAGTGGATTTTGATGCCTCTTTTTATTAATGAAACCTGTCTTCCACTGCCTTTTACATTGTCTGTTTTCACACATCCTTCCAAAACATATCACCAGCTTCCTCAAGGAGCTGTCACTGATCTCAATACTATTTTTTTCTATCCTCGCCTAAAGAAATGAGGCAGGATTTTATTGCATCCAGTCTGTTTCTTACTTCTTCAAATTCATGTATATGTCCATTTGTAATTTTTTTTTTTTTTTTTCAGTTTGAAGGGTCATTTTCTCAATAGAGTTGTGCTCTATTTAAGGTGAATGCATGCTAGAAAGTAGACCCAGCTTGCACTTCTTTACATTTTTTAAGGTGTTTAAAATAATTCATTTAAATCTTCATACACAGTCTACCAGGAAATACATGGGGAAATATTTTATTCCTGGTCGCAGGTAGAAGATATCATGGGTGGAAAATTGGGAGCAGCCTTCTGTAGGGATGTGAGAGGCAGAGACATTTGGTTTGATCCCATGTGTTCTCCTGTACAAACAGCCACAGTTGGTTTGTCCTGACGCATCTGCTTCATATAAATAAAGCACAGAAAAAATACTGTGTCACAAAAGAAGTAGCCCCTAAAGAAGCAACACTGTTAGAACTCAGCATAAATATTTCAAGATTAACAAATTCCTTTAACAGGGAAGCAAATGTAGAGTGATCTCATTCTGGTCAAAGGCTTGAAACCAAAATAACTTCTGGGCAGCAGTGCATTTAATGAATGTGTTGCTACGCCTCAAGGGCCTCACTTTTTAAAGAAGTGTCATTTCACACTCCTGTGCTGTCCAGTTGGGGTTTTGTAACTGCTGACATACCCACATAGCCTTTAGCTGAATCACACTTGCTTTTCCTCAATGCCATTCAAGTCCAGCAAGATGCCATACACAATTAGCCACTTCTGCATCCCTGGTTTCTGGAGGCTGGGAGACAAGACAAGGATCGCTGTGTTTTATGTTTGTTTGTGCTTAAAGGCATGGAAGTGACCTGAGAGGTGGACTGGGGCAGGGGTGAGCAGGAATGGGCTCTGGTGAGGAGAGTGCTGCACCAGGCAGGGCAATCTGTTAACCGATGGCAACTTGCAGAAGCTTCCGAGGAGATACAAGGAGTCGGACACTTGCTCTGAGGTGGAGCAGAATGCTTGGAGGGAAAACAGGGGCTGAAATACTAGCTGAAGATATACCTTCTCCAGTGGCCATTAATTGAAACAAGATAAATATATTCCCATAGAAAGTTTCCAGTTCCGCCGGAAAATAATGTCAACTGGTTGTCAAATTTACACTGATGTCTGTGAAAACCTGTCTTTAAAAAAGTCTGAATGAGCAAACTTCTTCAATCAATTACTCCTACTTACAGAAAAAATGTACTCATGGTATTTTCTTGTTCCCTGGGCTATAGAAAAAGCCTCTGGATCTCAATTGAAGGGATGCTCCAAACACAGGCTAACCCAACCTCCTTTGTTAGTGCCTTTCACATGAGGGAGGCTGTCTCAGACAAACTCCACATTAGCTCCCCTATGAACAGGGCAACAAGAGCATTTTTAAAATGATCCATTTGTACAACTCAGATAATCTGTATAGGATCCAGTTATAGCTTCTCATGAACAGAGCCCATCTGTTAGCTCTTGCCCTCTCTGCTCTCTCCACAAAAAACAGTGAGAATATATTTGGGCAACAGAGCTGTAGCTGCTTGGTCCTTGAGTGACTGTTCAGACAATCTTCTTGTTTAGATATTCTGACCTTGTCTGATGCATTTTTAGAGACATCCAGTGATCGAGACAGCAGCAGGCTTTGTCACTCCATATCACCATCCTTATACACGCCATTCTGTAGCTAAAGTCATTCTTGCTACAAATTATTACTGATTTCCTCTTGTTCTTTCACAGAGAACACGAAATACAAGGTTTTTGCATATTTGAGGACTGTTGTTGTTGGTTTAACACAGCCTGGTTTTTAGTGGGTGTGGGAGAAAAGCTGCTTGAAACTTCTATGTCCAGCACAGAGCCAATCGCTGAAGGCTCTGACAATGGCCAGGTTACTAGCCCGATTAGACAAGACAGTAACTCCTCTGTGATGACATATTTAAGACAGGAAAAACTGCAGGAAGTTCTCTTTTTTCTTCTCCCATGGGGCGGTGAGGTGGCTGCCGGGGCCCATCCCGCCAGGGCCTTCCCGAGGCCGGGACCGAGCGGCCGAGGCTGTCCCGAGGCCAGAGCTGCCCCGGCAGTGCCGGTGGGGACCACGCGGTCGGGGCCGGCCTTGCGGTGCTGGCAGGGACCACGTGGCCAGCAGCGAGAGACATGGCGAGCAATTCCCCGATGCAGAGCCCGGACGAGATCAAGCTCTCGATCACAACTTACAGACACCAGCTTTCTTCCAAGTCAGAGAAAAAGGAAAAGTGAGGACACATGAGGAAAACCAACATGGCGACACCGAGGTCAGTGAAAAAAGGAGAGGGAGGAGGTGCTCCAGGCACCGGAGCTGAGATTCTCCTGCCAGCCGTGGTGAAGACTGTAATACAACAAACTGCTTCCCTATAATTCGTGAGGTGCATGGGGGGTGCAGAGACCCATGCACAACCCGTGAAGAAGAGTGCTCACGCTGGAGTGCGTGGATACTGAAAAGCTGCAATCTAGTGAGGAACTCGAACAGAGAGAGATGACCCTTGCTTTTAGAGATAGAGGAAGAGAGCTTCCAAGCTAGAGCAGCTCATCCTTAAAAGACTAAACCCCATGAACTAAAATGGCCCACTCTGGGCAGTTGTGGGAAGACTGCTTGGCCTGTGGGAGGGATTTCACATTGCAGCAGGTTCGGGTGGGACTGTTGCTTCTGGAAGTTAAAACCACACTAGAAAGGTTCGCAGAGATCCAACTCCCGTGGGAAGGATCCCACGGCACAGCAGAAGAAACTCTTTTCCTTAAGCATACCGAGGAAAGATTTTTGAGAAATTAAATACTGACCAAAACCCCATGTTTTGTTTCCTTGTGCGGTCAGTGGAAAGAGGGAAGGACTGGGAAAGTAAGGTGTTCTGAAAGTTTGCTTTAGTTCTCATTACCCTTTTTACTTTTAATTCTGTTAATAATAAATTCTCTTTATACTGTTTAAGTTTTGAACCTGTTTTGCCTTAAAATGTTTTTTCCCCTAATCCTTATCTCAACTCATGAAGTTTTGGTTTTAATTCCCCCTCTTCTGCTCAGCTATAGCAGAGGAAAATAAGTGAACAGTTTTTCGTAGGTGCCTGGCGCTTAGCCAGCATCAAATCCCAACAGTTGTATACTTTCCCATAATCTCACTTCTTTCTGATTCTCTCATAGGTCATGCTTACCACATTGCTTACTATCCTGTTTTGGGGATTTTTTTTGTATCTCTTGTACTCAGATTTTTCAGAAATATTTGTAACATGTGGTGTCCAGAGCCAGTCACTGATTTCTAGCTCAGACTCCCCTACTACTAATTATAGTGGAATATTGATGACCGATGTTTTCAATATGTTATACATGGAAGATAATTTCAAAATAAAAATTGCTTTTTGTAGCAGGAATCAACATTAGTATCACCGAATGATCTGAATTGGAAGAGACCTTCGAGATCACCTAGTTCCAATCCCCCCATCAGGGATATCTTTCACTAAATCAAGTTGCTCAAAGCCCCATTCAACATGACCTTGAACCGTTCTGATGGTGGGACATCCACAATTTTCCTGGACAACCTTCTCCAGTGTCCCACCATCCTCATTATAAAAAATGTCTTCCTTACATCCAATCTAATCCTGCCCTCTTTCACTTTAAAACTGTTGCCTCTTGTCCTGTAACTACAAGCCTTGGTAAAAATCTCTCTTGATCTTTCTTACAAGCCCCTTTTGTATACTGAAAGCCAAAATAAGGCCACCCTGGAGCCTTCTCTTCTCCAGCTGGGCAAACCCAACTCTCTCAGCCAGCCTGTCTTCACCAGAGAGGTGTTCCACCCCTCTGAGCATCTTCATGGCCTCCTCTGAACATCCTCCGCAGAATGTTGGGGATCCTATAGCTGGACACAGTACTCCAGGTGGGCTCCCACAAAAGTGGAACAGAGAGGCAGAATAACCTCTCTTGACCTGCTGGCCATGCTTTGTTTTATGCAGCCCAGGACATGGTTGGTTTTCTGGGCTGTGAGTGAAGCTTGTCAATGCATCTCTAATTTTGCATCCACCGGCATCCTCAAGTCCTTCTCTGCAGGATTGGTCTCAATCCCTTCATCCTCCCATCTGGATTTGGATTGCTCCAACCCAGGTGCGGGATCTGGTACCTGGCCTTGTTGAACTTCATGAGGTTCACAAGGTCCCACTCCTTAGGCCTGTCCAGGTCCCTCTGGATCCCATCCCTTCCCTCAAGTGAATCCACTGCACCACTCAGCTTGGTGATTTGTAAACTTGCTGAGGGTGCACTTGACCCCATTCACTATGTCACTGATGAATATATTAAATAGTACTGGTCCCAATTTATACTTTTGAGGGACACCACTCATTACTGGGTGTTGAATATACTGTTGTGTTGAACACTTCTAATTTCCTGAAAAATCCCTTAGTCTATTATTTCTTATTCTATACTGGACTCTTATCCTCTTCTTCAAAAATAATAGATTTTATAATCCAACTTCACTTAACTAATATTTGAATACTGAATATTAAACTTTCTTGTTCTTCTTCTATTAGTTCTTTTCAGATAAGAAATAGACTTACATTTCCCTTTGGGTTAGGCCTTTTTTAGTTATTGTTTTAATTCTTGACGTGTTTTTACAATCCATCCTGATTGCCTTTCTTTATTCCATGAGAGTAGTCTGTGGTTGTGCTGTTTAGCCTTTCTGACTGTAATTTTCACAATTACTTCAGGGAGGAGAAGGGCAAATTAGGCTGCTACTGAATAGATTAGATGTATGTTGGTAGTTACTCTTCTAAAAGGATTATGCCATCCAGTCATCTTTTATATACATGGCTATAATGTAAAGTTTTATCATTTGACTTTATCACCTCAGAGATTATCTCATGTCTACAGTATTTTACCTCATCTCTAAGTACATTGCAATTTATCTGCTGCTGAAAATTTTGTCAGGAGAATAAGCAAACAGTTTTTGTGTCTTGATACCACAGATTTCAGCTGTTACTGCTTTATCATACTAGGCTGCCTTGATGAAATACTGTAGCCAAGATCTGGTTTAAGATATTTGTATAACATATAGATGGTAGCAATAATTCTGCACTGATCCATGCTTTTAACAACCACAATCAGTTATTCTTTCTGACATAGGAAAGCTATAAAACATCAGCTGAAGTCTGATGAGCTATGAAACACCCTGACTCATTAGATACATGAACACTGCAGAAATTTTGGTACAAATTACCTTACTTGCAATGAAAATTAATAATATTTATCTCTCTTTTTGTCCTGAAATATCTGAAGGCATTTCTTAGACATTTGGTAACCAACATAGATATGTGACATAAAAATCATCTGTATTCCTTCAGGAGTAAATGAGGGAATCACAGGAAGACAGAGCTACGTTATAGCTGACAATTAGCAATTGTCACAAGAGCTATACACAAAAAATCACTATCTCAGCTCAGCTGCTAATGTTCTGCTTCACTCTAGGCAAGTTTTCCAACATATTTGCCCTAACATTCCTATTTACAAAATACCTAATGTTGAAAGCCATGCAGAGACCCTGAAGGGCTGCCAGCTAACCAGAGCTTATGGCTCTCTTGCTGTCTGTATGTAAACAGTATGTCTTCATCAGTATGGGTTAAGACTATATCGTTAAGGCACAGCTTGTTGGATTTAATATTTCCTCAGCACTGTACAAACATGAACTCATTATCTTCGACTCTCACAAATTGAGTGGCTGATTGTACAATCTCACTTTCACAAGTCAAGAAACTAAGGTGGGAGGCAAAGCACACTAATTAAGCTACCATATGAGAGACAATGCAAGGTGGCATCAGCGTCTTTAAAAGTTGCCTTTGGGTTTCTAGATGATCAATGAAGAGTAGGGTGTGATTTATGTCATCTTGAAGTCGATACCTATGTTTGGTTAAATGACTCACCCTGTGCTTCACTGACTCTGTGGACTTGTTTTTTACTAACTATAATAGGAACACAAGAAACTTGCTCAGTTGTCAATGTTTACATTGCTGGATAGCTAATTTAGTTAGGTAAGTTTTGGGAAGCTAAGAAATACAAACCCTGCCCTAAAAGCCACAGTGACGCAGGTAACACACGCAGGAACAGGGGAAGTGGTGACAGCACCAAGCCTGACAGAGTGCAAGGAGAATTTGGACAATGCTGTCAGGCACATGATGTGATTCTTGGGTCTGTCCTGTGCAGGGCCAGGAGTTGGACTTGGTGATCCTTGTCGGTGCCTTCCAACTCAGGGTATTCTATGATTCTAGGATACTTTTTGAATCCCCATTAATCCAGTGAAAACCAGACTGCTCCAACCCTTTTGTTAGAATCAATCTATCAGAAAAGCCTGCACAAAATTGCATTTCTCCCTGCCATGATCAGCTGTCCCTTCCCTCTAAGGATGACCTGTAGTCACAAACCCCAGAAGCAATTCCTCTGCTGTGAGTGACACCTCTCTGCTTTGAGTACATGTGAGACAATACAGTGAGTGAGACCGTGGGGCTTACTAAGGCTGCCAGATGGAAGCTGACTGCATGAATGATGGAAAAGCATAGCTAGGATGGCATATTTAGTTGTTTACTATGGATTCCAGATTTCAGGGATGTGACTGCTTCTTTTCATTGACTGCACAGAGAATGAGTGTGTGACAGTCTGCATCCTGCAGGCTTTCATAAACATCTAAAGGGTGTCAGGAGTCTTAGAAGATTGAACAATCAAAGTGACTCTAACTATTGTCTGGTCATATTGTTATTTATTCTGGTGTTTGGATTAAAGAAAATGTATACCAAAACCCCATCTTTAGAGACTGTGCATCTTAGAGATCAATAAACATGTGATGGATGGCTCTTCATTAGAAAGCAGTTGGGGGAGAAACAGGAATAGAAACTCAGGAGCGGAAGTAGTTCAGTTTCTTTTCATACAATATATTTCCTATATACAAAGAAAAAGGGGTTATGTTTTAAAACGCTGTCCATTTTTAAGGTGCAATGCAGGTGTATTTTGGGGAAACGTGAAATGCTTTCAAGGTTTCCTAGGGAGCATATGGTTAATTAAAAAACAAACTCAGCAAACAATGACACAAACAGAATACCAGTGACTAGCACTTATCCCATCCATCAGACACGTGCTGGAGCATAAACATGGGGGTTTATTAGCAGTTATTGATGCCATCTGGTCTTTTTTCTATTGTGATTGTATAACAGTTTCTGCATTTTAACAGAGCCACGTTGGAGGGAATGGCTAGAGAGAAGTAACAGCCGTCCAAGCACAGGAAATTTAAACAGTTAATGATGCAGAAAATGCATGAGAAATGAGGTTGGAAGTTTGGCATCCCAGCTCATAAACAAAAGGTAATAGCAACCACAAGAGCAACAAACAACACATCTGTCGATTTAAGCACTGAAGTTTTTTCACCTAGGAAAAGAAATTACCATCTAGAGATTAGAAACAGTGTAAACCACCATGACCCAGAAGCACATTTAAGAGGAAAAGCAATTTATCCAAGCTTTCAGCTCTTCCGAGGTTTCTGCAGGAGCAGGGAAGATGCAGAGACTGTGTTTGCTGAGGCCTGAGGGGTCAGAAGCTGTACACAGTAAGTACATGTGCAAAATGGGCTGCCTGAAGTGAACTGGTAGGACAAGGGGCAATGGCTTCAAAGTGCAGGAGGGTAGGTTTAAATTTGATATTGGGAAGAAATTCTTTGCTGTGAGGGTGGTGAGTTACTGCCACAGGTTGCCCAGAGAAGCTGTGGATTCCCCATCCCTGGAGATGTTCAAGGCCAGGTTGGATGGGCCTTTGAGCAAGCTGGATAGTGGAAGGTCTCCCTGCCCATGGCAGTGGGGCTGGATTAGATGATCTTTTAGGTCCCTTCCAACCCAAAACATTCCATGATTCTGTGATTCCATGACATTTTTACTGTGTTCTACAGGGCTTGATTGTAAGATGAAGGAAGCTGTATTTGTAAATCCATGCACAATTTTTGTGCCTTATGAAGGTATTTTCTGGTAAGATTTTAAGCATATTGTTAACACTAAACATGGGAAGAAATGTAGGATGCAGCTGTCTGTGCCTGGAAAAATATTGTTTTAGAGTTGAAAATATGAATGTTCTATGTTATTTCCGGATGACAATACTGTTTTTCTCATTTAAAGAACAATGTTAAGCCAAAGCCATGAAAAAAATCCAGCGAACTGATCAGCTGCAGCAACCAACAGTGAGAGACCTTCAGGTGGGTCTCTAGCTGGTGGCTAAATTCATGAATTTGTGATAAGAAAATCTACACTCACACCAAATACCTTACCAGGTATATCCTAGGGTCTCCTGTTACAGTTGTCACATCCTAAATAGTAGTGGAATATTAATTGAATTAACCATTTGGTCTAATTTTCCCATATCTGAAGACATTGTGAGACCCTGACTAGAAATTCTGTCTTGATTCTAAAGAATCTCTTCTGGCCAGAATTCAGGAAAACACTTGTAGTCACATGAAAAGTTGCAGCAAACGGTAATTTTACAGTAATGAAAAATAACACATTACCAGAACATTTGCAAACGGGACTGTGTAGTACCCTACTTGGATGTCTAACATTTCTGCACTGATGTGAACAGGATAGAACCCGGGAACCCCGCAGCATATCTGCCAGATTTCCTGAGCAATCTTGCATGAGTCACTTAATCCTTTTTGCTTTGCTTTTATCCCCTCTCTTATCTAGGATTCCTGCCATTCTTTCTCAGTTGTATGGCAAATGGCAGAATCATTTTGGGAGGGTGTTGGATGGTGATATTTACTGTAGTTAAAGACTGTGAAAGAAAGTCTTTGTCTGTTTTTAACTGCTCTGTAAACTTTGGTTGCTCTGAAAGTTTTGATGCTTCCATTGCTCTTCACCAGCATATCACAAGATAGCCTTGTCATGTCCAAAGAATTTTCATTATTTTCTCATTATTTCTACACACACTCTTTCCTAAATGATACATCAGAAGGAGGAAAAAAATAAACACCTGCTGTTCCTGTCTATGTTCTGCAGTTAGAGAAAATGAGTCATTAGTTCAGTGGCAGCTCCCAGCCCACTTACAGAACCTGTGAACACTCACCTTACCCTATTGTGTTTTAGGAAAATGTCCAGCCACATAGGGCAAGATAAATAACACAGGTTTCATTAAAGGGAAAAAAACTTAGGCTCATTTCTGCTGTTAATAAAGGCAGAAGTGTTTACAGATCATGTAAGAGTGTTTACACATCATTAGAGATCACTTTTTTTCGCTCATAAAACCGTAACAGTGTTTCAGTACAGAACTCTTCATAAGGAAGTTGATCCAAATTACAATAAATTTGCTTTTATCAGTTATTTTATATGGACCCTGTGAAAACATGTCATGGGCTGTTGTGTCCCCAGTCCATGGGGACAACACAATTTTGGTCATGGTACCAATGAGGTTTGATAGGAGCCTTTACCCTGTGGACAGAGGGGCTTCTGCACTTTTATCACCTCCCTGCTGGTCAAGCCAGAGCAGCCCTGAGTGCAGCCATGTAACCCTGGGATTCCCCAATGCCCAGTAGAGTCACATCTGCATAGGGTTATCAGGCACATCAGGGTAATCAAATCCTTAATACCAATCTCTTTATGAGCAAAAGCACTCTGGGATAAGTACCCGGAAAACTTTCAAATCCCCAGTGGCTAAAGTGTTCTTGTTTGTAGGTGAGATATTGATGTCTCGGTCTTGCTCACAGTTTACCAGTGTCAGTATCAGGCTTTGCTCCTTCTGCATCTCTTCTTGTTTGGTTGGTTGGGTCTGGATTTGTTGTTTCAGGTTTTTT
>VZTI01001781.1:59447-72491 GCA_013397865.1 Struthidea cinerea | reverse complement strand
TCTGTCTGTGTGTCTGTGTCTGTCAGTCTGCCTGTCTGCCTGTCTGTGTCTGTGTCTCTGTGTGTCTGTGTGTCCGTGCCCGTGTGTGTGTCTGTGTCAGTCTGTCAGTCTGTCTGTGTCTCTGTGTGTCTGTGTGTCCGTGCCCGTGTGTGCGCGTGCCCTCGGCCGCAGCCTGCGCGGTGTTTACACGCACACTGCACGCGTGCACGGTATTTACCTGCGCACGCACGCACCCCACCCCAAACACCCGCAGCTACCTGTGCCCACTGCTGTGCCCCCTGTCCCAGAGCTGAACTGGCCCCACTGCCCCTGCTGCCCCAGCCCCCTCAGAATTCCCCACAGAGACCCCGCCCCGGCTTCCCCAGGGATCCCCCCATTCCTTCCAGAGACCCTCATTCCTCCCACCATCCCCACACCAGACTCAGAGTGAGACTCGGAGCCCCTGGAAAAGGCAATCTGATATAAATAGCGATTTACAAAGAATATAAAAATAGAAGGGGGGGGGCATCACCCCAGGCCAGCACCCCACAGGACCCCACAGCACCCCTGGCCAGCACAGCCCCCCAGAAGCAGAGAACCATGCAGGAGTTTGGCTGGGGGTACTGGGGTCCCAGTAGCAGGGGGGAGCCCTGGGGGTCCCACTCTGGCCCTCCCTGGGCCCCTCCCCAGCCCCCCAAAGTGGGGGAGCTGCCCCCAAGGGCAGGGAAAGTACAAAAAGCGAAAAGTGCATCAATCTACATGTCCTGCCCCGGGGGCCCCCGGTGGAGGGGCACAGGCGGCAGCGGCTGGGAAGGGACAGCCCTGGCAGGGTCCCCCCGCAGCCCCAGCCCCCGGCCCATGGCAGAGACACGGCGTTTGTTCTGCCTTTGGGAGATTTGGGGGTCACTGCTGGGAACCAGTGGGGCATGCAGGGGTGGCCAAGCCCCAGGGACCAGGACCCTGGGCCAGAGCATCCCCTTTGCACCCCTGAGTGCCCCCTGTAAGACAAACGTGTTCCCCCACCCGGAGTGGGGCACGGGGAGCCTGTCATGCAGCAATGGGGGGTCCCACAGCCCCAGCCCTGTCCCACGTAGGGACATTGTAACCTCTTTGGGGGAAGCCCCAAGGCAGGGGGACACTGGCTCCCCTGGACGTGAGTTGGGGGGCACCACAGGTCCCCCGGGCAGAGGGGCCGAGCTGGCCCCGCTCCAAGGCACAGGCGGTGAGATCAGTGATGGCTTCAGCCCCGGGGGGATTAAAGCTGGTGTGTGTACCCCGACCCCCCGGGGCACTGGGGGGGCCAGGAACGCTGGTGTGGGGCAGGAGGGGCTCACCCCCCGCAGCCGTCCTGCCACATTCCTGGCGGCTCTCAAGGCAGCGATCCCAGCCCCAGCAAGGCACCGATGGGGCAGGAGAGGTTGGGGGGCCCTCTGTGACCCCCAGCTGGTTCGTGACAGGGCAGGGGGACCGGGGCACCTACGCCAGCAGCCCCATGCGGGTGACTTTGGCCGAGAGGAAGGTGTGCAGGACGAAGACGATGGGCTTGGGGCAGGAGTGCAGGTCCAGTGCCTGGGGGGAGATGGAGAGTGGTGTCAGCCGCCCCCACATCCCACCGGGGGCACTGGGGATCGCAGGGCTGGGGGTTCCAATCAGCCAAACCCAGTGAGCCTGGGCAGCTGGGATGCTGCAGGGATGGGGGAAACCAGGGGCCAGCCCTGGAGGAAGACCCCCAAACCAGGGGGTGAGCCTGGCTGCCCCCTCCTCACCAGCTCCCCCTCAGGGCCCCCGAAATCCAGGTAGAGGGTCCTGATGCCGTCGTCCGCAGACATCTTCAGCCGCTCGTAGGGGTAGCGGAAGAGGACGCTGGAGCCCGGCTCGTCCCGGGAGATGGTGAACCCGCCCTCGTAGTGGATGGAGAGCTGGACCTCCTGCCCGCCCAGCGTGCAGCCTGCGGGCACAGCCGCTGTCAGCCCCCGCAGCCCTGGAGGGGAACATGGGGGCAGCCAGGAGGTCCCAGCACCGCAGCACTCACCCACAGTCACCTCCTTGATCAGCTCGGCGGCGGCGTGGCAGCCCTGCACCAGGACACGCGTCCACGCGGACAGGTCCCGGTGGGTCTCCACGCGGAACACGTGCATCTCCACGCCCTGGCGAGAGCCCGTCCGCGTGGCGAACGTCAGCTCCGAGCCCAACGCGGGCGAGCGGCGCCCGGAGCCTGAGTGGACCAGCCTGGAGGGGAAGCGGATGGGTGGGGGTCAGGGGTGCAATGGCAGTGCCGGCACCACCTCAGCCCGTGCCCATCAGTGCTTTGGTGTTTCCTCCCTGCTCCGAGAGGCAGAGCCACGGCTCGGCCGACGGGCGCCAGTCCCCAAGGGGGCCCAGCCCCAGCTCACCTGGTGGCCACCAGCGGGTAGCTGTGGCAGGGGGAGGCCCAGGCGTCCCTGGTCCAGGGCATCCCGTCGTACAGCAGCAGGTCCTTCTCCGTCACTGCCATGAGCACCGGCCGCCACTGCTGCCGCCCGCCGTCCAGGCGCACCTGCCGGGCACCAGGGCACCATGAGGGGCACCAGGGGCCGCAGGCACCCGCCACTGCCCAGCAACTCAACCCCGAGCCCATGGTCAGATGGATCCCAACCCAGTGGCTCCTCATTGCCAGACAGCATCCACAACCCTGCCATCCTGGGAAACCAAGCTGGGAGCAGCCAGCTCACCACACTGCTCACCACACTGCCTGGACCGGCTGCAGCTCTCAGGCAGTGAATTCATGGAAAAGGGAGGGTGTGATGAGGGGCTCCATTTGGAAAATCCCAGTGGGAGAAGGGGCTGAGGGCACGGGAAACGCTGCCATCACCGGGGCACAGCCGGATGGGAGAGCAGCAGAGACAGTGCTCAGGCTGGGCTCTGTCTGCATCCGCAGCCCCAGTGGCATCCTTGGCACATCCCGTTGGCACTGCTGTCCCTGGGAGCACCCCAGCATATCCCATCAGTGCGTACCTGCTCGGCCAGCCAGGCGATGTGCTTCACCTCCCGGCCGCCAGCCATGGGGCTGCCAGAGCCCAGCGTGGCGTTGAGCTCGGCCAGGACCTGGGGCAGCAGCGCGGTGATGTTGGCGTGCAGGGCACTGAACCAGGCGTGGGCCGTGGCCGTGTCCCGGCACCGCAGCACCAGCGTGTTCCGGCTGTCCGGCGAGTGCAGCTCGATCAGCCTGTGAGGGGACAGGGACATGGTCCGGGGTGGGACATCAGCACCCGGCCGAGTGAGCCCCTGCCTGTACCCAGCACAGCAAACTGGCTGCACTGGTCTGGGGCTTCTGCTGTGCATTTCCACCTGCCAGGGCTTTTAGCCCTCATTTTGAGGCAGAGGGGCTGCCAGGGGTCTGGGAGAGAACATGGCACAGCCCTGGACCTGGCCAAACCCTCTGGACTGTGCCTCCACAGCTCAGCAGGCAAAGCAGGAGGTCATAGCCCCAGTGATGGGCAGCCCCCAGCTGTGCCCAGGGTGTCCATGGGGTGCAGGGTCCCTCACACTGGCACTGGTGGACAGGCCCAGTCCTGTCCTGGGGGTCTTTGGGGAGCAGGATCTCCTATACCGGCACCCACCGGCGGCCCGTCCTCACCTGTTCTCCAGGTCGGGCATGCTGAGGTTCCGGGCGGCAAAGCACATCTTGAGGGGGATCACCTTGCGGTCACGGGGGCCCTGGTGCTGGGGGGACCCTGAATCCTCGCTGCCACTCAGGCTGGGGGACTGCGGGGCCGCCCCCTCCCACGGCAGGTCTGACACCAGCGACGGCTTCTTGATGTAGGGGGTCACCTCCCGCATGAACTTCACTGGGGGGAGCGGGGGGACAGTCAGGCCTGGGGAGGGTCCTGCACCCTCACACCACAGCCCTGTGCCCCAGAGTTGATCTGAGAGGGTGACGTGACCCTCACACACCAAGGCTTGGAGGGTCCCGGGGGGTCCCACCCTGTCCGGGTCAGGGATGTCCCGAGTGAAGGACGGTGCTGGCAGCTCATCCCACTGCCGGTGCGGGTGTAGGAAGGGGAAGGCGCCACAGCACAATGGTGCTGGGCGGGAGGTCAGGCTGCAGCCCATCCTGGTCCCATCCTGCCCTGCCGCTGTCGGAGCAGCCAGGACTGTGCCCGCCAAGTTTCCAGCACTGCAGGCGATGCTGAGCCGGCACTGCCGCTCACGCCCCGACGGCAGCCGGCCTCCGCTTCACAGGGCGAGGAGCAGGGTGTGCAGCCAAGACATCCCGGCTCCACGCGCCTCTCCAGGCCGGGAAGGAAGGAAGGAGGCACCAGCTCCAGCTCCTGCTCCCCCCGGACTGTCCCACCCCGGCCACCACCCCGCTGACAGCAGCCCTGGACCCCCGCCCGGACACGGCTCTCGGCCGGCCCGCGCCAAGCCCCAGCAGCCAAGGCCAAGGGAGGGACACGCTGGGGACACAGATGGGGCAGCGAGAGGGAAAACCAAACCAAAACAGCAAATAGGCTGTACCGCACTGGGGAGCAAGCGGTGAAAGGATCCTGCAGCCGGCACAATGCCACAGCCAGGCCCGCTGGAGGGGGAGCAACCCTGGCGGTGGGGCCCAGGCTGTGCTGCTGCCAATCCTTCCCTGCGGGGCTGCCGAGTGGGAAGGGGGGGCAAGGATGGGACAGCAGCGATGGGGAGTGGGCAGGAGACACCAGCCCCCCGCCTTCCCACCGGCTCTGCTGAGCCACGGTGCTGCCACGAGGCGCTTGCCCTTGCTGTGGGCAGCACACGAGTTAATATTAGCTGCCGCCGCGCTGATCCCGGGATTACCGCCGTCCCCGCACCCCTAATCCCGCCGCCGGGCCGGGCCGGGCAGGGAGCGCCGCGGGCAGCGCCACGGCCGGCAGCTCCCGCTGCGGGGCCACTTGGCAGATGTTCGCCAGATGTGGGCAGCTGCCTCCAGCCCCATGGGGGCTCCAGCTCACAGTGCTGCGACCCTGCGGTGCAGGCACGGACCCCGATGGAGTTGGGAGGGTGAGAGGCCAAGCAGGGCAGCCAGCAGCACTGGGGCCTGAGTGCTGTGCCAGGGCGCTGCCAGAAGAGTGTGGGTGCCCCGTGGTGACTGGCAATGGTGGATGCCCACGGGGGGGGGCAGCAGAACTGGCTCCCAGTTTTCAGTGGGATGCATCCGTGGTGCAGGCAGGACATGGAGCACCTTGTGCCAGCAGGCATGAGGCTGGCACTGGGCTGGTGGCACCTGCAGCCACCCCTGCTGCTTCTGCCGAGCTGGTGACCAGCACACAGCTGCACCAGCACAGCCACTGCTGCCCTGGCACAGCCAGCACCAGCCCGGCACAGCCACCGCCGCCCCACCTACGCGCTCACCGCAGAGGAAGCCCAGCTGTCGCTGCGCCCCTCGCCCGTCCCGCCGCAGGAAGGCGGCTGCTCCGGCTGCCCGGCAACGCCGGCCGCACACGGCCTCACCGGGGCCGAGCCCCTGCACCCCGCAGGGAACACCGACCGGCTTTCCCAAGGCCTGCGCCCGGCCGTGCCCTCGGCAGTGCCCACGGCCGCGCCGCGCCCACGGCTTCCCGCAGCGGCGGAAGGGCTCCCTTCCCCCAGGGCAGCAGACGGGGCCTGTGGGCGCCCGGGGAGGCGCTTGGCGTGGGCCCCGAGGCTAAACCCAGGCCCCAGGAGGGGTGACCCCAGCCCCACGGAGATGCTGGTTTGGGGCTGATGGTCCCCCCTCCAGCACTGGCACAGGGCCCCGGAGAAGCTCTGGCACCTGCCAGGGTGGTCACAGCTCCTCCAGGGCTGGTGAGGAGGGATGGGGCTGGGTGGCACAGCCAATGTCCCCCCCCAGCTCCTCTCCGGGGCCCGCTGATGCCAGTTGACCAACTGATGGTCCCACCACAGCCATCGGACCAGCAGTGCCCAGCCACAGTGAGAAGGGAAAGGCAGGGAAAGGAAGGGAAAGGATGAGAAAGGAAGGGAAAGGAAGAAAAAGGAAGGGAAGGGAAAGGAAGGGAAAGGAAGGGAAAGGAAGGGAAGAGGCGTCTGCTGTGGCGCCCATGCCCGTGGCGGAAGTGAGGGACAAACACAGCACGGGGCTGGAGCTCCTGCGGGACAGGATCAAAGAGCCGGGCAGCCCGAGGAAGGACGCGCTGAATCCGGTGCGGGGTCCCGTGGGGACTCTGGCTGTGTCCGACAGCAGCCCTGACCAAAGCACCAAGCCCAACGCCGCCGCTCCACCTCAGCCCCTGCAGCGCCCCAGCCGTGGCCAAGCACCTCGTGCCAGGTGTGCCCGCACCAGGGAGCCCAGCCACGTCCCCTCCCGCCTGCACGGTGTGCCAGGAGCAGGTGGGAAAGCAGCAGCACCCATCCCCACACCCTGTGCCCAACGGGCACCGTGTCCATGGAGCAGCCTCACACAGCGGAGGACAGACGGACGTGCCAGGGCACCTGGACAGTGTGTGTGGCACCCCAGCACTGTATGGGCCACCCTGACCCACGCCACAGGGGGCTCGTGTCCTCACGGTGCCCCATGGCACGAGCCCCGTGCCGCGCCGCCAGGCTGGGCAGGTCTTGCCCGAGCTTGTCGGGCTGCCGGGAACAGGTCGGGCAGGAGCCGGTGGCTCCGTCAGGCCAGTCCCGAGCCAGCTGTGCCGCGGGCACAGGGCCCACAGGGACACCGAGCCTGCGGGGAGGCTGAGCTCGCGGGGACACGGGCAGATCCCGAACCAGCGCCCGGGGTCACAGCCCTCCCTGGGGACAGTCAGCCAGCCTGGGGATTCTGTCACCAAGGATAGGGGACAACCTGTTCAGGGGCACGCCACAGCCAGGGGACACCAAGTCTATCCTGGGGAACGCCAGGTCTGTCCCCGGGGACCCTAGATCTGTCTTTGAGGGACCCAAGTCCGTCCTGGAGGGAAGCAATCAGCAGAGATGTCCTGTCCTTGTTCCCAGCTGTGAGGGGTCCCCATCCTGCCGCAGAGGGAACAGCCCGACCAGGAGGGGACACCCCAGTCCCCGTCCCCGTGCCTGCGGGGCCCGCGGGGGTTGGGGGTTTTGGGGGTACACACACGCTCCAGGACTGGGGTGGGGGGAGTGGCATCCCACACCCGGAAAAGGGACCCAAGGGGGGCCGGGAGTCCGGTGACAGCGGCAGGGGAGTGTGGTGGGAGCCGGTAACGGCGGGGGAGCAGCAAGGAGGGGGACAGGAGAGCCGCAGGGGCCCGTACCGGGGATTCGGGGGAGAGGAAGGGGTTTAGGCGTTACCTTCAAGGATGACCTCCTTCCCGGCTCTCTTCAGCGCCTGCACAGCTTGATCGTGGGTGGCATCGCGGAGATCGACGCCGTTAACAGCGAGGATGGCGTCGCCTAACCGGAGCGCCCCGCTCCTTTCCGCCGCCAATCCCGGGAAGATCCGTGAGATCAGCACCGGCATCCGATTCTCCCGACCTCCCTTAATGCTGATCCCGAGCCCTCCCGCCTCCGCTTTCACCACCCGCACCCTCCTCACGCCACCGGGTGCCGCCGCCGCCGCCTCCGCGTTGCCGTTCACCACGCCGTTCACCACCGACGGATCGCCGGTTCCCGGTTCCGCCGTTAAGCTCAGCGTTTCCCCGGTCAGTTCCGCCGACACACGGACCCAGCGTTCCCGGAGGAGCAGCTCCAGCAGCCCCGTTTTACAAGCCCGGGTCCACACGGCCATGCCGCCGCCGCCGCCGCCGCCGCCGGTCACCGGGGAAGGGGCGTGGCTTAGAGAGAGGGCGCGGCTCTCTGGCCCCGCCCCCGCCCGCATGGCGCGCCGCGGTAGGCTCGGGGGGACGGGGGGGACGGGGTGGGGACGCCCCGCCCCCGCCTCCCCTGCCACCAATCGCAGAGGTGGCGGCTAAGCCGCCGCCGCTGTGATTGGTCGCGCCAGAGGGTGGGGCCCAAGGAGCCACGCCCCCGCACGCCATGTCTGGCGCCGAGATTTATTTCGCGCGCTGCGATTTATTTCACGACCTGCGCTTCAGATCTCCCTCATTCTCCGGGGATTCCCGATCTCCCTCTCTCCATCCTGAGGGAATGACGCTTCCCTGCCCCACGCAACACTCACAGAGCCCCGTCCTTAGGGAACGAGGCTTCCCAGCCCCAGGCAGCACCCACGGACCCACACGGCCGCTGGGGAGAGAGAAGCCAACACTGGGATTAGACACTGACAGGGAGAAGGGATGGAATTTGGGGTGTCACCTTGTCCCCACAGCGCCGGGGAGGAGAACTGGAGGGATATGAGGATAATGATGACATGATGGTGGTGTGACAACAGGGAGTCACGCACAAGGATAAGCCCTGAGCCTCGACGTGTACAGAACAGCGAGGTTTTATTCCTACAGCACCCTAAGAAAATTCCTACAGTGCCCCAGGAAGCACAGAGACAGTTCCCAAGGTTGGAGCAGCTTCTTCCTCTCTCAGGTGCCAAATTTCTTCTGTTGGACAGGCAGAGGCAGCTGGGTTTTGAAGTCCATGATTGGTCGTTCCACCACAACCAGGCAGTTCTCATCCAGCAGATCCATGAAGAGCAGCGGCTGCAGGGCAGGAGATGGGAAACATGGAATGGTTTGGGGTGGAAGAGACCTTAAAGGGATCTCGTTGCACCCCCTGCCATGGGCAGGGACACCTTCCACTATCCCAGGCTGCTCCAAGCCCTGTCCAGCCTGGCCTTGGGCACTTCCAGGGATCCAGGGGCAGCCCACAGCTGCTCTGGGCACCCTGTGCCAGGGCCTCCCCACCCTCACAGGGAAGAATTCCCTCCCAATATCCCATCTAACCCTGCCCTCTGGCAGCGGGAAGCCATTCCCCCTTGTCCTGTCACTCCAGTCCCTTGTCCAAAGTCCCTCTCCAGAGCCCGAGCATCTCCCTGACCCCGCTCCCCGACACCATCACCCACCTGGAACTTCTTGCAGATCTTGAAGGCGTGGAGCTGCCGCTTCCTGGCCGTCTCCGGGAGCTGCTTCAGGGTGCTCTGGTTCATCAGGAGGGTGCTGTCATCGGGCAGGGGCTGCGAGAGCGGGCACAGCCCAGGTCAGCACTCCCACAGGAACACGCCCCGGGCACCCCCAGCCCTCCCGCCGGCTCACCAGGGACTTGTCGAGGACGCAGAGCAAGTAGGTGTCGTGGAGCAGGATGTGCGCGGGGTTCTTGGGGTTGAAGGCGATGTGTGTGATGGGCGAGTCCCGCTCCAGCCAGGCGCGGTGCAGCCCCCGGCTCTGCACAGCGCGGCTCCAGCCCGTGTACTGCTTCTCGGGGATGCTGAACTCAAACAGCTGCACGGGACAGCAGGGACACGGGGCGGCTCAGGGGCGTCTGCTCCTGGCAGCTCCCCTGCACCAGCAGCTCCAGCCAGCTCCCCAAGCCGGGCCGAAAAGCCCTGAGGGCAGGGAGAGAGGCGCAGGGAAGGGAGCAGGGACACGAGAGCTGGACCAGAAGAGCTCCTACCTGCTGGTCCGAGTAGGCGATGACGAGGTTGTTGGTGCTGGGGTGGATGGCGAGGGCCGATACGGCGCAGCTGTAGGTGGGCACCACGCAGTGATGCTGCAGGAGGGGACAGCGCACTGACGGGACCCACCAGGGCCACCGCTGGCACCTCTCCCACACACCCACCCCTGACCAGACCCTCTGGGACTGCCTCTGATTCCCTTTCCCACACACCCACCCCAGCCCTGCTCCAGGGATGCAGTGATGGCTCCCAGGGGGGCCCTGCCTGCTGAGCCCCCCACGCCCCGTCCCCTGAGGCTGGGGGCTCATTCCCAGGCCCACCTTGAAGCATTTCAGGTTGTAGATGTGGATGGCCCAGTCGCCACTGACGGCTGCCAGCCAGTGCCCGTCCGCGCTCGGCGCCAGCAGGTAAACGGCCTCGGAGCAGCCTGCAGAGACCCTCGGGCTGAGAGGGGTGCTGGGAGCCCCAAACCCCCCAGGGACACCCAACCCCACGTCCCCGACTGCCCAGTGCCAGGCTATCGGGGCACAAACACCCCCGGGAGAAACTCACACGCCCCTCAGGGCAGGAAAGGGGGACACCCCCCCACTGCACCCACAGGGGAGGGGGACGCGGAGCCCAGGAACCCCCAGCCCGCACCTGAGGGCGGCCGCAGCGTGTGCAGGTGTTTGCAGCCCCCCGGCTCCAGCAGCTGGAGGACGTGGACAGACCCTCGAGCAGAGGCGACGAAGAGGCTGTCGGAGTCGGCGGAGAACTGGAGCTGGTAGGCTGGAGGCAGCAGCTTGGGCACTTTGGGGACCTGGGGGCGGGGACAACACAGCCCTGGCAGCCACCCCACTGCCACCCACACTCCCCACAAGTGACACTGGCCACGCCAGTGCCCAGGACCCCACAGCCCCCCACCCCTCGGACCTTCCTGAGGCTGACGCCGTCCCCGTCACAGCGCACGCGGTACAGCTGGAAGCGGGAGGCGGTGGAGTAGCCGACCCAGGTGCCGCAGGGTGAGACGCAGCTGCAGTAGATGTGCTCCGGGCCCTGGGAATGCCGTGGGGCTGAGGGGGGCCCGAGGGACCCCCAGAGCCTGGCACACACCCCTCAGCTGCCCCAGGGACACCGCAGCCCCCTCAGCCCTACCTTGCTCTTGAGCTGCACGAGGTGCTCAGGCATCCGGCACAAGGGAAGGACCTCGCCGTCCTTTCCTGGGAAAGAAACCACAGGGAGCACCAGTGATAGTGGGGAAAACCACACAGGGCCCTTTGAGCAGCTGGGGATCCCGGGGGAGTGCCCAGACCCTTCCCCAAGGCCTAGGACAGCTCAGTCCCAAAATCCTGCTGGCAGCACGGGCTCTGCCAGGGAGCTGACACCGGAGAGCTGCGCCTGTGACTCACCGGTCTCCTCAGTGGAGCCAAGTCTCCAGAGCTCCAGGTGCTGGGAGAACTGGAAGAGGAGCAGCCGGGCTTTCCTGGCGCAGGAGACGAGGCGTCGCTGGGTGGAAAAACAGGCAGGATGTCATGGACCCACAGCCTGGCACAACGGGCTGGGGCACAGCCGAAATGCCCTGGGGTGCTGGGGACTCCGCAGCGGGGGGAGAGCAGGGAAATCAGGTCCTGTGGGAGGGGAGCCTGGAGATGTAGACCCAGCAGGACCAGCAAGACCAGCCTGACAACTTCTACTGCTCCTTGGCAGGAGCCTCCAGATGTACCAGGAAAGGGGACACAACAGGGCAGAGAAGGGACCCAGGGACAGGGAAGGAATCCTGGCAGGGCAATGAGGGCACCTGACGGGGCAGGGAGATCCAGCCCTGCCAGCCCCACCAGCCCCGAGACCCCAGTCCGTGCATCACTCACATGGGGGAAGGTGAATTTTCGGAGCGCTGCGTCGTAGCCCTTCTTCTGTATCTTCTCCATCAGCGGGCGGATCACCAGCTGGGCATCCAGGCCTGGAAGCCAAGCACAGGTCAGCCGAGCCGGTACCGCGAGGGGAGATCCAGCCCGGTCCCGGTGCCGCCGGCAGTCCTACCCCCGGAGATGAGGGCGGTGGGGCTGTGTGCCACGGCCCGCACGTCGTGGCTGTGGTACTGGAAGGGCTTTGTCCGCACCCAGCGCTTCTCCAGCCCGCCCAGCTTCACCGGCAGCAGCTGCAGCTGGTAGGTGGCCCCGGTCGAGGTGCCCACGACGATGCTGTCCTCCTTCTGCAGAGGAAAACGGGACGAGGTTGTGGGAGCAGACTGGGAAGAACAGGAGGGCACTGCCGGGAGGCACCGAGTGCAGCAGCTCCCGCTACCCGTCCATGAGGGTCTCACCCACCTCTGACACAGCCAGAGAGAGCGCGGCCGAGGTGCTGACGATGTGGGACTCTGCCAGCGTGCCCTGCTCCCAGTCCCAGAACTGCACCCTCCCGAAGGAGTCGGCGCTGACCACGGTGCCGCGGGAGAGGAGGGCGATGGCCCACACCACGCACTCGCGCTTGGCCTTCTCCACGTGGTGGTTCACCATGATCCTCTGCACCGTCTGGCCTGGAGTGGGAGAAGGCTGGGGGTGACCGGGGGATCCCCCGGTGCATGGCAGGGCCGGTGGGTGCCGTGGTCCTGGGGGATGGGATGGGGTCGCTCCCGGGGCAGCAGGCACCTGAAGTGACGTCGATCACGCGGAAGAAGTCGATGGAGCCGGCCACGATGTGAGTGCCCGAGGGGTGCCAGGACAGGCACAGGACACGGCCTGGGGAGGGAAGCTCGGTGTGAGAGCCCGTGGGCTGACAGCCCCGCGGTCACCGGGATGCCCGGAGGGACAGAGGGACGGTGCTGCAGCCAGGACCCACCTTTCCGCCTGTCCAGGTTCCGCTCAAACTGGATCCCCCCAGGAACGACTTGGAAGATCTTCACGGAGCCGTCCTCGCAGCCGATCTGCGGGGGATCGGGATCAGCGCGGGGCACAGCGGGACCCTCTCCCCGCGCCGCCGCTCCCGGCGGGACTCACCGCCAGCTCGGTGCCGGTGCCGCTGGCCGCCATGCTCCAGATGGGGCCCCCGCCGCCGTCCACGCCGCGGGCCGCGCTCAGCCGGGACAGGTCGTACTCGGTGATGTCCCCGCCGAGCCCGGCCCCGAACAGCCGGTCCCCGGCCGCCCAGCACAGCGACTCCACCGACCGCGCCTCGTGCCCGGGGATCACCTGCGCAGGGACGGGGTCACGGCGCGGCACGGCCCGGTACGGCCCGGTACGGATCCGCGGGGCCAAGCAAAGCCCGGGACGGCCTCGATGCGGCTAGACACTGGCCCAGTACAGGCTCGGCACGGATCCGTAGGGCCAAGTAAAGCCTGGTCCCGGCTCGATACGGCCCGGCTAGGCTCGGTGCCGATCGGAAGGATCAAGCACGGTACGTGCCGGTACAAGCTCGATGAAGCCTGGTACGGCTCAGCACAAACCCGGTACAGCCCGGTACGGCCCGTGCCGGTGCCCTCACCTTCTCCTGGAAGTAGTTGGCGGCGAAATTGTACACCTCGACGGCGCCGTCGGTGCGGGCCAGGGCCAGGCGGGCGCCGCGGGGGTGGCAGGCGAGGCAGCGCACGCCCGCCGGCACCAGCCCGAAGAACCGCACCCGGTGCACCTCGA
>VZTI01001781.1:32535-51034 GCA_013397865.1 Struthidea cinerea | reverse complement strand
GTGACTCAGTTTCCCCACAGGCCAGCAGCACATTGTGGTGATCCTTCAGCACCGGGGCACCAGGGCATGCCGGGATCCCGGCTGCGGGGATTCCCGTGGGCAACTGGCTGTTTCCTCCATGGGAGCTGAGTCCCAACATGCTTGTTACTGGGAACTGCGGAGGGAGGCCACAGTGGTGGAAAAACTGGGCATTTCCAAGTCAAATCAGCGATGAACAACTCCCACGGCTCCCAAGAGCTGGCACTGCCCGCGGCACAGCCCAGCAGCTCAGAGGGACACCCCCACAAAGCCCCCCTTCCCCAGGATCCGCTGAGGGAACACTTTACTGGGGGATGCCCAAACTGGGCATCTCAGTGGGGGGCTGCCCACTGCCCACCCCACAGGCAGGGGGTGACCCACCTCAGTGACCTTCTCACTCAGCCCCCGCAGCAGCACCACCACCACGTGCACAGCAGCTCTTCGCACCTCAGCCTCGGGGTCTGTCCGGGCTATGGACGTCACACAGCAGGTGACCTGTGGGGACAGGGCAGGGGGGCATCAGCAAGGACTGAGAGATGCAGAGGAGCCCATCGGAGCAGCCACTGAGGTCCTGGCGATGTCCCAAGAATGAGGATGGGAGCCCCCTGTCCTGTGGGGTGCGGGCTCTGAGCAGCTCCTGCCAGGGCCGGGCGGCACATGGGTGCCTCAGGAAGCTGTATAACAGTCTGTATAAAAATCAGGCAGAGCCAAAGGAATCTAATTAAATCCCGGCAGTGACAGCCGGGAGAATTAGCAGAGCTCGCACCTTCCCGAAATAGCAGCGTGTGGCTCACTGGCATCACATCAACTGCTGGGATCCACCGCTGCCGAGCGGGAACTGAGGGGAGCAGCCTGAGTGCCAAATCCATGATGTCTCACTCCAGGAGCACCGCGGGGGCAAAGCTCTGGCTCCCGCGGGGCACAGACCCATCGGCTCCAGGGCTGCTGGGCCCCCAGGAGTTGGGCTCACCTCACTGGGATCTGAGCTCCAGCAGCCATTTCTCACCCGCAGCCTGCAGCCCGGGTGATACTGATGATACTGATAACGGTAATTACGATAACGGAGGGTAATGAGGTGTCATTAAGCGGGAGGTGTCTCTGGCAGGCACCACTTGTGACCCCAGGTCTCCTCTGGCAGTGGCTGCCATGGGTGGAGCAGGCACCTAAAAATCAGGGCTAGAACCTCCCTAGTGTTTGCTTCAGGCCCCATGACTTTCATACTCCACAGTATCAGCAATTATCACTCATGTCCTTTATGGAAATGCCCCGTTTCCATATGGAAATGTCCAATTTCCATGTCCTCAGCAGCCCAACCATGTGCTAACAAATGCGCTCGTTAACGAGAGGCCCCACGCTCCCCAGGCAGGCTCAGGGGAAGGATGGAGCAGGTACCTCCTGGATGATGGATCCCAGCTGGAAGCCGAGGTGCTGGCAGAGCTCGCCCAGGTTGGAGAGGCTGCTGGCCCGCAGGGCACCGTCGGGATCCCGGGCACCCCGCAGGAAGGCCCGGATCAGCGGCTCCCGGTGCTGGAACACCATGTCCCCTGCAAGAGAGGGCAGAGCTGTGTGTCACCAGCAGGGAAAGGCCTCCCCTTCCTGCCAAAGCCCCGGCTCCTTTGGGAACAGATGCATTGGGCATCTGCCTTGCAACACCACCCAACAGCTGGATGCAACATCTGCAGCGTGGCTTGTGCCCCTCGGCACAGACCTTGGGGCCCTTTGGCACATACCAGTCCTCCTGTGGGGTCACTCATGGTCCTGCAAACACACTGAGTGTGAATCCCAAATTCCCACATCACCCAGACCCAATCCCCTGCCCCAATTAGCACACAGAGGTGCTGTGGATGTGTGAGCTGCTAATGAGAGCTCAGGCCTGTGCTCAGCATCCACAACCACCCCAGGAGTGTGGTCATCCCACAGCAGCTGGGCAGCTGTGTGCCCCACGGTGCAGGCACACCTCCTACCGGGCAGGGCCTCAAGGGGTGGGAAGCAAGCTCCAGAAGGCCAGCTGGCCTGTGAGTTCTATGTTTTTCCAGCTCTCTCAAGCACTGGAAGCACCTCGGACAATGGTGTCCTGCAGCAGATGGAGGCAGTGGGATGGATGCCTTGGGATGCCCCAGGGTGTGGAGACAGGAACGATCCTTGTGGGCAACGGAAGGTCCCCAACACCCTGCACATGGGGGCTCAGGGCTGGGGACTGGCACAGGGTGGGGGAGCACAGGGCAGTGCTCTGATGCCAAGGACTCGCTGGGAACGTATCATGCTCTGTGCCTGCATCCCAGGACTTGGAATTACAGCACTATGAGCAGTGCAGGGTGATCCGAGCAGGATGCATCCCCTCCAAAGCCAACAGTGCTCCAGCCTCTGTGCCAGATGGCTGCAGAAGGGGCATGCAACACTTCCTTTCCCCTCCTAGAAAGGGAAAGCTGCTCCAGCAGGACAGAAAACAGGGATGGGGATGGGGACAGGGCAGGAGGGAGGCATGGCAGTCCCTCGGCAGAGCAGGAGAGCTCAGAATCACAGAGAGCTGTGGAGAGATCCTGAAGTGCTGGGCAAATCCTCGCCCTCAGATGCTGAAGCTTTGCAACAGAAACAACTTGGTGCAATTTGTTCTATAAATACGCCGGCGAGCCGGGATGCGCCGGAGCGGCTGCCCGCGGCAGCAGCACCACAGCGAGCGGGGAGAGCGCGGGGAGAACGTGCCACCACCCCCAGGGCAGCTGCCAAGGGAAACCCTGCACCGGGTCAGACACACGGACATCGCCCGGGGAGGTCCGGGACTGAGGGGCTCTGAGCTGAGACAGTGGGATGCCCCTGTCCCCACCCCAGCAGCGAGGATGGATGGTGGCACAGCCTGGCACTGGTGGGATGCCACAGCTGGCAGAGCCCAGGGATGCCACTGGTGCCAGGGAACGTGGCACAGGCCACAGGAGAGTCACAGTTCCGGGGCTCAGGGGGTCTGGGCTCTTCAGGGGCATCCCCAGCCAAGGCACACAGTACACACCTGGTGACCAGGTGACCAGCCTGCTCGGCTGCCCCAGCACTGCAGACACCAGCTGCCACCTCCCTGGCCATGGAGAGCTCCAGCTGAGCGCTCCCGCTGGCCGGGCCTCCCCCACGGAGTCAGACAAGGCATTTTAGGACGTGTCCCAACAGCAGATGCCGGAAAGGCCTCATCCAGTTTCTACCCCTCAGCCCTGCGTGTCCGGGCGCTTCCCGGCAGTCTCCAAGCCCGGCGCTGCCGACCAAGGGGATGGTGGGCTGCTGGCAGGACCCGTCATCCTGCTCCTGCTGCTGGCAAACCCCGGCCAGCTTCCCTTCGGCTTCCGGACCCTCCCCACCTTCTGACAACAAAAGCCCCCTGTGGGCTTTCCTCCCGGTGTTGGTGAGGCTGAGTGGTGCTGTGGCTGCTGGCAGTGGGCAGTGCCATGCCCACGGCCATGGACTCACCCAGTGCCCGGGTGACACGCATCAGCACCTCGCCCAGCTTCATCCTGGTGACAGCGGCCGCAGCATCCTCCGTGCCCTGTGCTGGGCATTCATACCGTGCCAGCAGGACGGGCAGAATCCGCTCTGGGTACTCACTGGAGAGCAGGGCAATGCCTGGAGCAGAGAAAAGCTGGAAAATCAGTAATTTAGCAGTTGGCAGCCGGTGTCCACTCGCTGCTGCTGGGTGATGCCCTTTGACACAGTGTGGACTTGGTACTCTGGGGGCAGCTGGGCACTGCAGCCAATGCCTGGGCACAGGGTGTGGTCACTGCTCCCAGCTCCTGGCCATTGGCACATGGTGCCAGCATGTCTCTGTCCCTGCCGGATTTGCCTGGCCCAGACTGGGAGCAGGAGCCAGTGTGTGCCGCATGCCCGCTGCATCTCCCAGGGGTTGATGAGAAATCAGATCCCAGACGCAGGGATCAGACCCTTCTCCAGCTCCACTGCCCTTCCCTGAACACACTCCAGCCCCTCAATGTCTGTCTTGTCATGAGGGGCCCAAAACTGACCCCAGGATTCCAGGTGCGGTGTCCAGTACAGCAGGAATGCATCACTGGGGTCTGGCTCCATGAAACCCAGTGGTGCCACAACCACCGGCTCAGCCCCAGCCCCGCCGCTGTGGCAGGGAGCAAGCGGGACTATGGGGACCCATCTGGCGTGGGCCCCAGCCCCATGCCTGGCACGGCACGGCTCGGCACAGCTCGGCACGGCACAGGTGCTGCTGCCACGGGTGAGTCAGCGCTGCGAGGAACCGCGTCAGGGTTAATCACCGCCGCGGCCGCGCTCCAAACGTGCGGCAGCTGCAGCGGCGCGTTAATCACCAGGATGGTTCCAGCCCTTGTGCTCCAGCCGCGGGCAAGGACGGGCCCGTCCCTCTCAAGACCGTACAGGCAGCGGGAAGCACAGCATAAACTCCTTTCCCCGCTGCTGCCAAAGGTTACCAACCCAATGGCAGCGGTGCCAGCACTGCTGCGGGCCAAGGGAATGGCACCTCCGTCCCACGGAACCCAGGGGACCGGGACCGTCCGTTGTCACACAGGACACGCGTGTCACCCCAGTGCAGAAGCACCTCCCTGCAGATCCCAGGGGCAGCCCGGTGCTGTGGGGCTGTGCCGAGCGTGCTGGAGCAAGCACTGACCTGAGGGTTTCCTGGGAAGCAGTGTTGAGTTCTCAGGAACTGCCACCTTGGCAGAGCCCTGAGGGAGCACCAGTGGGTCCCGCTGGTCCTGCTCCTCTGCCAGCCTCAGCTGAACAGACCCCTCAGTGGGTGCCAGGCCAGAACTGCAGCCCCAGCTGCTGACACAGACCTGGCACAGGGATGGTGACCAGCTCCAGGGAGTAAGAATAACTGGGGGATGAAGTCTCCAGCTTCAGGAACTTGGCATGGAGCCCAGATGTGGCCCCAGGCTTGATGGAACGGCACAAAGCCACAATCTGGGAGGGTAGGAGATGCCGAGCCCTCAGCCTGGCCACGGCTCTGCTGCTCTTCACTCCCACTTGCCAGAGCCCTCGCAGAACAAAACCTTCCCTGACAAAGTGCTGGCACTCATCCCGACAGGCACTGCTCACCTTGGATGGCTGAGAGGTAGACGAAGGCGTCCTCGTGCTGCACGTTCTCCAGGAACACCTGGAAGGAAGGGAAGTGCCAACAGCAGTGACCCTGGGCTGGGCCAGCAAGGCCAGAGGGCTCTGGTAATTACAACCACCTCCAGCCTGATGGCACATTTAGTGCCAGCTCTGCTGCGACGGGGCATGGGATGGGGGACACAGCAGGAGACAGGGACCAAGGCAAGGGACAAGGACCACAGCAGAAGCCTGGTACCTGCAGCAGCTTCTCCTGAAGCTGAAGTGCCTCTGGATCCCGCTGGGTGACCAGGCTGGCCAGATGGCGCAGGGCAGCTGCCCGGCTGGGGGGCTGGGGGTCGTAGGCTGCCACCAGCAGCTCCTGGAGCCCAGCCGGGGCCGGGCTGTCGGCACATGGGGCTGGAGAGGCACTGGAGGCACTGGGCTCACGGCGTGCGCTCTGCTCTTTGCTCCTCTCCCTGTGAGCCGAGGGGCTGCCGTGTCCGTGCCGTGACAGTGAGGGGCTGGGGGCTCTGCTGGGAACGCCAGCAGGGCTCAGTGCTCCCGTGCCAGGCTTCCTGCCCAGCACGCCGTCGGCAGCGGCGCCCACCGCGCTGGGGGAACAGGCGCCGTGGGTGCAGATGGCGATGCGCAGGTCTGAGGCCAGCTCCTGGGTGAGGGGCTCGGGGTAGGTGCGGGACAGCTCCTCCAGCAACGGCACCAGCCGCTTCAGCACCACAAAATCGCTGGATTGGAGCTGCGGAGGGAGAAGAGCAGCGCTGGCACCAATGTAATGAGGGTTCACTCCCTGGCATGCTCCCAGGAGGGTGGGCGGGCATAGGGGTGAGGAGCCCCAGAGCCCACGTGTAGCCCCATCCCCAGCCCGTGAGCCGGGCTCTGGACACCACGAGCTCCTCTCATGCCAGTGCCAATCCCAGCCCTGGCAGCAGCCACAGGAGAAGGTGGGAAGGGCATGAACCTGAAGAACAGAGGTGTCCGTGCATGGGGGCCAGGCCAGGGACATCTCTCCCACCAGCACTGTGCCAGACTTGCCATCAGTCCTGCCTGGAAGGACGCTCCTGGCACGGCAGCCACGACCTGTCCTGAGCTCCAGAAGCTCCTGCCCTAACCTGGATTCCACTGCTAAAATTTGGGATGTGAGGCCTGAAAAAGGGTGCTTTAGCAGAGATTTTGGGTGATTGTGTAAAACCCCTCGCCCGCTGAAACCCAAACAGCTCTGCAGCTGCTTCCAAAACCTTTGACATTCCATTTTCCGAATTATGTCACTCCCATTAACGCAGAAGCGGGAGCAGGAGCTCGGCTGGGAGGAGCCCATTGCAGCCGCAAGACTCTGGCTTTAACTTCTCTTCAACTACAACTCTTTTCCCAGTGTTAGAAATTTAGCAATAAGAGACAATAAACGATCCTTTTCCATTAACAGCCGGATTTTCCTTAGGGCAAATGCAGGGATGAAGCAACCCCAGCAGCTCAGTGATGGCAGCGCAATCGTGGATGTGCCATCGCTCCCCATGGCAGCCCCACGGACACCCGAGTGACACAGAGCTCATACATACATAGGTATGACAAGGTAACTGAGAGATATAAATAACAATATAAATATGCATAAAATGTAAATATAAAAATATAAGAGGATTTTCAAGGGTACAGCCCTTGGGAAGTTCACAATGCTCTGGAGCCCGTGACCCTGTGGGGATGCAGAGGGTGCAGTGCCAGTATTTGAAGATGCTGTATGTGACTGCACTGTTCTGTCAGTGCCTTTCTGGAAGAGATTATAAATTACTTAATTGGGCTCTTGGGGGTGCCCTGCTCAGATTGAATCCTTGGTCAGCACCCCAGCACCACCCCAAGGAAAACATTTATATATATCTCTCTAGATAATCTACTTACAGGTTGTGACCGAGCAGGGACCCCGAGCTGGGGCACCCAGCTGTGCTGCAGCACCCTCGGCTGGGCATGGCAGTGCCCGGTGCCCCATCCCCCCCCCACCGAGCCCCTGGCTTCCCCCCTCACCTGGACGGCCCCGCCGAGCACGGCGGCCACGAGCCCCATGGCCATGGCGAGGGTCTGTGCCTCGGCCGCCGCGCCGGGGCCCCGCGCAGGGTGGACGCAGGCCCGGTGCAGCACGGCCGCCACGAACTCCTGCACCTGCCAAGGGAACGGCCGTCAGCAGCAGGGACAGCCCAGGCCACCTCCTCTGAGGCTCCCACTGCCTCCGCGCCCGGCTGAGCCTCCCCAGCCCACGCAGCTCTCCAGCACAATTCCACACAAGTCCAAGGAGCGTTTGGACAACGCTCTCAGGGACGCACAGGGTGGGATTGTTGGGGTGTGCTGTGCAGGGCCAGGAGTTGGACTCCATGATCCCTGTGGGTCCCTTCTAATTCAGAATATTCAGTGATTCTGTAATTGTGTGAAACTCTTCCCATTTCCCTCCTGTTGCCACTACCCCGATCCCAGTGTGGGCTCAGCCAAGTCACATTCACAACTGGGACAAGGTGATGGTTAAACTGGTGGGGTCTCTCAGCAGCACAAGCCCCCGTGGGGCTGCAGGAACAGAGGGATCCCAGCTCCATCTCTGCCTCCTGCCTGGCTCCACCATGGGATGGAAGCTGGGAAGGCAGCTGGAATAGGCCCAAAGGGAAGCTCAAGGTGGTGGCAACAAAGGTCTGTATGGAATTACCCTAGGTAAAGGCTTGGAAATTCCAGAGCCAAGGAGCTCCAGCCCCTGTCCACAATTCTCCTTATCCTGCACAGCTGACACTCCAGCCGGGCCATTTCCCGTGTTCTCACTTACTCTGTGATTTTTCCCACAATATTTTTATTCCACAAGCCTGTAACAAACCTGCCTGGTTGGCACCGGCCTTCTCCACACTTGGCACCAACACCTTTTATCCCACAGGCTTCCTGCCTTCCTAACATATCTTGAAATTAGGGAGTTGATGTTCTCCATGCCTTATCTTCTCCCAGACAAGCCTGGGAAGGGTTTGGATCAGGGTCATTCCTACCTAATAGGTGTGTTGCAAAAAAAGAGGAACAACTGTGTTCCTATTTCAGAAAACAAAGTACGAGGGCAACAAGGTCCTATTGCACCAAATCCCAAACTTTCACCCCCAGGGCACTGGGTGCAGGCAGCATTTCCTCCTCAGCTGCCAGCTTCCTTAAGCACATCCCTTAAGCAAGGAGGGAGGCTGTGGAAAAAGCCTTTGGAAAAGGCTGCATAAAAGGCTCAGGTACCTGCTGGGATAATTATTCCAGAGAAGAAATTCCATCAAATAGCAAGCAAGTAAAAAAAATTGGAGTATTTGCTCTCACAACACAGTGACACACAAGCTGGAGGGACTGAAGTTAAATGTAAAAAAAAAAAAGGAAAATTGTGAATAAATAATAGTATATGGCAACTGAGAAAAATTAAAACTTAAAAAAATAATCTGGAAAAAAAATTAAAGTGGGAGGGAAAAAAATTGAAAAATAAAACACTGGGGAACAGTTGTGTCTCAGGAAGGAGGAGAGAATCCTTGGTGCAGTGAGGAAATCAAGTTGACCTTGGTTATGGAGGAGAATATGTAAATAAAACAAATGTGCAGTTGGGGGGGCCACAGCGGCTGCTGTTCCTGGGCTCCAGCTTTGGAAGGATGGATCCCACTTGCTCCCACCCCATTAGGGCCCCCCAAACGCCCCAGGGAACCCCACACTGCAGAACCTGCTCAAAGCCTGTCCCTGTCCCAGCCCGGGGCCTCCCTGAAACACAACCCCAGGCAGGAGGATAATGGATTTTTTGTCTGGTTTTCTTTGGTGGTGGGTTTTTATCCCAGACTCCTGGCTGGACCCTGAAAACTGGCAAAACCCTTCCCCATTTCCCACCCCGACTCTCTGGCCCCGGCGGGTGGGTGTGATGGGGAGGCAGGTGGGGACAAAGCGCCGCTGGCTGTGTCCCCTCTGCTGCTGAGCACACAAAGGCTCCTTTGTCCCAAAGGAAACGTGAGGAAACCTGCCTGAGCCGTGACCGCCCCTGCCCACGGCAGCACGGAGAGCTGGCATGGCTGGGGCACTGGGGGAAAACAGCAATAAAAAACAGGATGGGGAAGGTAAAAGACACCGGATCTGCAAGGGATCTGCAGGGGATCCACAAGGGAATGCCGTGCTGCCCTTGGTGTCCAGCTGCCTTCCTGACCGGCACATCCAGGGTGGGGAAAGACTTTAACAATCCTTTTTGGGACCAGGGTCAAGGGGCCCTGGTGGCCTTTGAAATTACGATATTTAATAAATTTGGCACTGCCCATTCATGAATGTAGGAGCACAGTTATGCCAGCCAGGTTGCTCCCATCCAACCTGGCCTTGGACACTTCCAGGGATGGCACAGCCACAGCTTCTCGGGGCACCCTATGCCAGGGCCTCACCACCCTCACAGGGAGGAATTTCTTCATGATATCCCACCTAACCCTGCCCTCTGGCAGTGGGAAGCCATTCCCCCTTGACCTGTCACTCCAGGCCCTTGCACAGAGTTCCTCTCCAGTTCTCTTTGGGAGCTCCTTTAGGCACTGGAAGTTTCTCTAAGGTCACACTGGACCCTTCTCTTCCCCAGGCTGAGCAAACCCAACTCCTTCAGCCTCTCCTCCTGGAAGTGCTCAGCCGATCCCCCCGGGCTTTGCCACGACCAACCTGCACCATGTCAGTGAACACGGTGTCAGAGACGCCCTCGCACAGCGCAGCCACGAGCTGCAGGACCAGCAGCTTCCTCCCCTGCCTGGCCTGGTACTGCTCCAGCTCCAGCAAACTCCCTCCAGGCTCCACAGCTGGGTTTGGAGCCGCCTCATCCTCCGCAGCCACCTGAGTCAGCTCCTGCCGGGAAGGGAGCGCAGGGCATGGAGAGGCAGCGGTTAAACATCGGAACCGGTGCCAGGAATGCCAGGTGACTCCTCACACCTCCACCACCTTCCAGTCGGTAGATGAAGGTCTCCGAGAGCTGTCCACAGCTCCTGGGTGTCCCATCCCCATCCCCATCCCCTCCTGGGACTGTGGGCTGGGGACACAAAATCCCAGTCCAACACTGGCCTGGAGGGATCTGCGGGGGGCTCCAAGTGGGATCAAAGGAAGCAGGTACGGGGCCCCCTCTTCTACAGCCAAGGAAGCAACAGGGATTATTCCCAGCCTCCAACACACTGCAGACATGTTCCTGTTGTTAAAACAGCCCAGGGGGAATGAGGATGAGGGTTAACCCCTTCAGGGACAGGGCTGCTCCCTCTCCTTGGCTTCCCACCCAGCACAGGGCTGCTCCAGCATGTGCTGTACCCCAGGACACGCAGAGGGATGATCCCTCTTTTGCCTTCTTTGTCCAGGGAACCCCTTCCCGCAGGTATGCCCCAACCAGGGACTGGCTGCCCTCACCTTCAGGCAGTGGATGAAGAAGTCTCCAGCCAGACCACTCTTCTGGCAGTGGGACAGGAGCTCCACCAAGCTTTCCACATGGCACTGCTCCGAGGAGATCTTCTGGTACAGGGCCTCATCTTCATCGCTGGAACAGTCACTGTGTCACCAACACAAACACACCCAGAACCCCCTGACCCCCAGACTCCAGGGCATGGTGAAATCCCAGTCTGCATTTCCCTGGAACCCTTCCTTCCCAGCACTTCCCAGCAGAGCCTGGAGGCAGCTGAGCCAAACACTGCCCAGGTAATTTGGACTCTGTTTATTAACTAACCTGCGCTCATTAACAGAAACCATGAGCCCAAAACATACATTTCATCCAGCCATCCCATAAACAACAGGAGTAGTGCTGGCTAAGTCAGGCAGCAGTCAGAGCCGTGGCAGCAGGGGCATGGGCAGAGCCAGGGCCATTATGGAACAAGTTTAAAGCATTCCCAGCTTAAGCAAGGCAGAGCTGCTTCTAATTGTGGCCTTCCAGTACCTAAAGAGAGTTAATAAAAAGGCTGGAGAGGGACTATGAACAAGGGCCTGGAGTGACAGGACAAGGGGGAATGGCTTCCCACTGCCAGAGGGCAGGGTTAGATGGGATATTAGGAAAGAATTCTTCCCTGTGAGGGTGGTGAGGCCCTGGCACAGGGTGCCCAGAGAAGCTGTGGCTGTGTCATCCTTGGAAGTGTCCCAGGCCAGGCTGGACGGGGCTTGGAGCAACCTGGGATAGTGGAAGGCGTCCCTGCCCATGGCAGGGGCTGGAACAAGATGAGCTTTAAGGTCCCTTCCAACCCATACCAGCCTGTAATTCTAACTCAGGTCATGAACAGCTTGAAAAGAAGCCAAACAAACGTATTTGTGGGGATTTTTCTGCAGGTGCTCCCAGCACACCCCTGGGCACAGCTGTGCCTCTGCCTGCCCCACAGTGCTGCCCTGGGCCCTCCTGCCAGCTCACAGCCCCTCTCTTTAAGCCCAACCTCCTGCTGCCGGATGTCCTGGGCTGCGTGGCTGGAGACTAAAGGCTGCAGTTAATTCCCAGCATGGCCAGCTCTGCCTCTACTTAGAGACCATCTGCCCGCGCCAGAGGAGCTCCAGGGCTGCTCCGCGACGCTGGCACTGCCACAGTCTGTGCTGCGACTGTGCCACCTGTGCCCGAGGAACTCCACTCACTGTGTCACCAGACAGGCTCAGGCTGGAGGTTGGAAGTTGAATTTGGGGGGTGTTGAGATTGGAAATGCCCATCCCATTCCCAGACGCTGCGCAGGCAGGGCTTAGCAGTCAGGGAAAGCAGGCAGGGAGTGCACACCAACACTCAGGTGGAGCATGATGCTTTTTGGGGCTGGAAGTCAGAGCTCTGCACCATGTCCAGGGAACCTGGGGGCTCTGTGGGTTGTGTGGAAGCGTCACCTGCCTGAGCTTGAGGGGATGAGACCCTGGTGGGACGGCACTGGCAGCCCCCTGCTTGCCCAGGCTCTCTCTGGCAGGCTTCCCTGGAAAGCCCTGGGTGCTGAGTGATGCAGGGGACTGTCCCACAGCACTCACCTGATGGTTTCCTCCATCACGATGGTAGCACCACCCTCGCTGCCCACACGGAGCTGGCACCGCGGGTGAAGGGTGGGCACGTGGCTGTTCAGCCTGGCCAGGCCTTCCAGCACAGCCAGGGACTGCTCCCGCTCCGCCTTCTCCAGGAACCACAGCAGGATGTCCTGGCACGGGGCGCTGCCAAGGAGAAAGGAGCCGGTGGTGACATTGCTCTGCCCACTGCACCTTCCCTGTGACACGGTTTGGGATGAGGGACACGACTGCAGCCACGGGCTCTCCTTGGGATGCTCCAGCTCCTGGCTCCGGCAGCTGACAGCATTTGTGCCTGTTTCTAAGGGGATCAGCAGCACATCCTGCCCTTCTGGCGCTCCCAGATGGAAGGATTTGGGTCCCTCCACGCTTCAGGCTGGCAAAGAAAGGAGCGCTGTGACACCCCTGGCACGCCCTGCCTGTGCCTCACACCGAGGTGACAAGGGCTGGTGGCAGTGCCAAGGGAGAGGAGGAAGGAGATGGGAGCACTGAGGTGGTGTGGGGAGCCCTGCCAAGGGAAGAAGCAGGTTAATGAGGTGGAGCAGCCGCGCTGTGCCGTGCCAGGGGTCTGGAAACCCGCACACTTCCAAGCAGCTGCAGGTTCAGTCATCCCTGCCAAATTCCTTAGCAAAGGAAGCAGTGACTGCTGGCCCAGCAGCGGCGTGAACTTGGCGCGTTCCACCAACTTGTCACGGCACTCACTGCTCTTTGAAGTGATTAACGATGCCTTTAGTAACAGCAGAGGCCGTGTCTACACACACCTTTTAGGGAAAGCCTCCACACGCCAGGATCATCAGAGCACAGCGTAACCCCACCAGGAATGGTTTTACCAGGCTGGTCCTAACTCCAGGGAAAGCCTGGGGGGGAGCAAGGAGAGAGGAGAGCCAGCACCTGGTCACCCCTGTCCCTGCCACGGCTGGCACACGTGGTGCTTCCCACTGTACAGCACCCATGGGGAGCTCGGCATGGTATGGGTATCAGCTGCCAGGAGGCAGGTCCTGATTGTACCAGAGGACAGTGATCCCAGATTGGAGAATGATCCTGTACTTCCAAGAGTCGGGGCTTGAACTGTTTTCCCAGTTTTTATGCTATTTGTAGAGCCCTCCAGCCAGTTTCCAGCATCGCTACCTCCATCCATGGACAACCACAACCCCTGCTCTAGGCAGAGCCACTCTGTGCTCCCGAGGGCACGCTCACTCCCACAAGGAACATTCTGGCTTCAGGGAAGACAAAAACTAACGTGAGAACGGCTTCCTGGGACACAGGGCTGCCAGTGAGCCCTGCCTGTGGTTACTGCCTGCTTGGAATGAGAGTGCTTTGGGATGGGAAGATGGATCTGTGCTCCTGCCTGTTCCCTGAGCGCGGCTGTGGGAGGTGGGCAGAGCCCAGCAGATGAAACCCCAGCAGAAGCCGAGCACAAATCCTCCCTTACCGTAAGTATGACACATTCTGCTTGGCGAAGGAATAGAGGGAGAAAACCACTCCCAGGACTGACTGTAAGGATCCCAGCAGCAGGCTCGAGCTGTCATTCCCAACCACATACACCTACGGAGAGAAGGGCACAGGGAGGGGAGTCAAACACCTGCGTGGGACTGAGGGCAGTTCAGGAACACGTCTATGCACAGGGCAGCTATCAGGGAGGATGGTGGAGGGTTCTCAGCCTCTTCCTTCAGTCTGGAGGCTGTCTGCCCTGATTATGCCATATTCCTTATTAAAACCTGCCTTCAGCATCATCTTTCTCCAAGAATTTGCTTAACCACAGCAGGGCTCCAAGCTACAGGAAGGTTGCAGCCAGCTATTTGGGAAGTCTGCAGCTTAGGGGTAAGGTCCTGCCTTACCCGGGGATGCAACAGGCCCTCTGGAATGAGCAGATCTTCATTGAATTACTGCAAATCTCAAACACAGAGATCAGTCACTAGCAGGGAAGCTGGGCTGGTGGGTGCTGAGCTGAGGCACTGGGCTGCATGGGCTCTGGGGGGACTGCAGGGGCTCTGGGGACGTTGTAGAGGCTCTGGGGGGGTTGTAGGGGCTCGGGGGTGATTGCAGAGCCTTGCTCCTCTTCTCCACCTCAACCAGCACCCTCCCAAGAGGCTGAGAGATGCCCCCAGAGGGCCCTGCCCTGCCCCACTGATGCACACAGACCTGTTTCCCTGTGCTAATCCCCACGGAGCCATTCCTCCTGCCCAGACCCTTGTGTATACAAAGCCTCCCGAGGAAGCCCCAAGGATGGTTTCTCACTAAGCATCAAATGACACTTGCTAGGCAAGAAATCCCCCCAAACCTGGGGTCCCCTCACTAATCTGGCTGCTGTCAGGCCCCCAGCGCTCTGCCATTAAGGAGGGACCCACCCCAACCCCCCCAGCACTGCTCTGGGAGGGAGCAGCCCTCCAGACCGGTCTCTGCCTGCCAGCCAGTTACAACAGATCATTACAGGGAAAATAGACAACAATCCCAGCATTTAAGAGCTTAGCCTGCCTCGGGGCATGCCAGGAAGCAAGTCACCAGCTTCTGAAATTTGAGTTCCTGGACTGGAGATGTCCTTCTGGGTTGGAACATGCAGCAGGAAGCTGCTGGAGCCTGCAGCGTGGCACTGGGGATACCAGAGGGAATGGTAGGAAATGGAGTTATGAGGGGAGGTGTCACAGGAGAGACCTCCACAAAAAGCCCTCATCCTTCACAGGAAGCACAAGGATGGACCCCACCAATCTCCTAAACGCCAGAACCAAGATCTGTGCTCCAAGGACACCTTAGAGCTCCTTACAGGAGCCTTAAAGGGGCTCCAAGAGAGCTGGAGAGGGACTTTGGACAAGGGCCTGGAGTGACAGGACAAGGGGCAGTAACTTCCAACTGCCAGAGGGTGGGTTAACTGGGATACTGGGAAGAAATCCTTCCCTGTGAGGGTGGTGAGGCCCTGGCACAGCCCATGTGGAGGCTGGGGTACTCCTGCAGATGAAGATGAGATGACTGAGCATGACTGCAGGAGACACCGGGTTTGTGTGGCCCAACAGGCACTGAACTGCTCACCAGGTCTCAAACCAGCTCTTTTTCTCACCCAAAGCAGACACGGTACCTTGAGCACGTCTTCCACACAGCTGCCCAGCTCTGCCTCTGACACCAGCACGGCCCCTGCTGCCAAATCCTCCAGTGCCAGCTCTGAAAGCAAAAGGCAGAGACATGAGCCCCCCAAAACAGCCCGGAGCCCCCAGCAGCAGAACTGCCCCACCCTTCCCTGCACCCAAAAGCACTTGCACAGCTCCCTTCCCTCCCCATGGGAACAGACCAGCCCTCATTAGCCGTACTAATTGTGCTGCAATGCTGTAAACCCCCAAGGACACATGGAAATCAAGGCAGACCACAACTCCATGATGGATGATTCCCCAGAGAGCTGCTAGTCAGCGTGGGGAACCGACGGCTTCCGTCTGGAAGCCCAGAGCAAGGGTGTCAGACTGGGAGAGGCTCCCAAGGAGCACAGGGCAGAGCCAAACTGCTCGGCTCCCACGCTGGAGTAACTGGACTCAAGGAGTAGCAAATACGGTGTACCCAGACAAGCTGACAGCACGGAGAGCTGGGCTCCCACACTCCACGGCCTGGCTGCCGGCCTGAGGAAATTCGGATGGAATGACAAAAACCGGTGAGGAGGGAAACCAGACCCTTCCCCAGTTCGGGTACCTGCGGCCTCGGAGCAGCGGCGGAGCGGTGCCAGCAGGGGCTGGAGCAGGTGCCTCTCTGCCAGCTGTGGCTGCTCCCTGGCCATGGTGAGCAGCGTGGTGGTGGCCACACGCTGGAACTGCCGCGCTGCCACTTTGTCCTGGATGTGCAGCAAGTCCAGAATCTGCAAGGGAAGTCCACGATAAAGGAGCAAGGATCAGCACCCCCTCAGAGGGGGCAGCCCGGCTCCTCGCAGCAACCAAGGAGCAGCCCATGTGCTGCTGTGCTGGGCATCTGGCATGACATTCCATGTGTGGAAGAGCCAGTGTCCTTCCCACGCACGCAGGATGCCTTTCTGGGCTCAAACCAGGAGCCTGCACCACTCCCAGAGCCAAAGGCTGGAAGCAAGAGCTACACACAGAGCTCTGTGTAGCACAGTGCCAAGCACCTTGCGTGATCAGACAACATTATCCAGCATTTCAATAAAACATGGAAAATTCAAGAGTAGAAACGTCCTGCTGCCAGAAAAACATGTCCACGTTGTGCCAGCTTGAACCAGGCCACACTCAAGCAAAAGCAACGGCCCCAGCACTCTCCAAGCCACATTCCCCAGCAGAGGGGACTAGGGACTTACCTGGGGGCACACCTGTCTGTAGTAGTCCTCGAGGGACAGGCACTGCTGTGGGCAGGCAGCCAGGATCTTCCCAACTGCATCGCACTTCCTCCAGTCCAGAGCTGCTGCTTCAGTGCCAGCATCACCTACAACAGCAGCAGAAATCCCAGGTCAGCTCCAACCCGTGGCTAGCTCTGGCTGAAGCCAGGTGCTCCTAGGCAAAAATTGAATTCTGAGCTTTGATTGCTCTTGTTAAACCAAGCATCTTTCAGGAGACACCTGAACTTAAGGATAGAAAGGGGAAAATTGCTGTGCAAGAGCTCTGAAAATGGAAAATAACTCCTACAGCCAGGTGGGTGAGCCAAAAGGTGGGGAGAGGTTGTGCTTGGATGGTTGGAGCTGGCCGGACAAGATTTTGGCACTAAAAACTGTGGGATTCAGCTTTTGGAAAGCAACAGCTTCCCTCCCTGACAGGACACGGAGAGCAGGGGATGGGATGGGTCTCACTGTCCCTACAGCTCTCACAGCCTAGTGCCCAGCATGGCTCCCACTGCACTGGCACTGGGACAGGGCATTCCCCGGGACTGATCCCACTCTGGACACACACGAGGTGTGACTCCATCGAGGCACAAACAGGATAAATGGGGTTAGAGCCTTTCAGTGTCGCCCTCAAACATATGTGTATCCCAAATCAGAGCAGTTTGGGAGCTCAGCGCAGTCAGAGGCAAAGTCTGTGTGTCACCATGTCACCTTGGCCCGGCACAAGCCAGTTCCTACATCCAGCTCCTGTGGCTCTGCTCTTCTGGGCCTCCCATGGGATGAACTGTCTCAAGACACGTCTGAATCTGTGACCCTGGGACCCAGAGCCCCCCACTCACCGTCTGTGCCCTCCAAGACACCCCGAACCACAGCCTGCACCCCGCCGGGCCTCAGCAGCCTCTCGGAGAGTAGGTGCCCGCAGAGCCGCCGCAGCCAGGCCGGAGCTGCCCCGGCACTCGGAGACCTCTGGAGGGGAGCAAAGGAGCAGGATAAGGAGCGTATCTGCACAGCCGGGCAAACAGCCCATGCTCTGACAGAGAGCACAGGACACAGACAGGCTTTGAATTGCTGCTCCATCCAGTGGCACAAAGCAAATCAGGAATTAATGAGAGAGGTCAGCCCTCGAGTGCTTAGCATGCTATTCCATCTCCAAGGCCAGGTCAGACGGGGCTTGGAGAAACCTGGGATAGTAGAAGCTGTCCCTGCCCATGACAGGGAGATGAACTCTGAGTTCCCTTCCAGCCCAAGCTATTCTGGGATTCTATGATTCTATTAAGGGCATTGTCCCATAGGGACTTTCCTAAAACAACACCCAAGAGATTCTCCATCTCCTCCTCCCCAGGAGGCTTTGGAACGGCCCCAGAGAGCAGCAGGTGCCCTGTGTCATCCCGCGAGCAGGAAGGGTGAGGTCTGGAGGAGCAGAGGCTGTGCTTGGCCGGGCCCGGCGGATGTGGGTGCCAAGCCAAGGTGGCACGTGCCGCGATGGCAGTCCCCGGCACACCCACAGCCCGCTGCTGCACAGCACGGCTGGAATGGCACACCCCCGGCAGCCTCGCCAGCGCTCGGGGACTGGTTTTTAAGGTGTAAGAACATTTTCGGGAGAGCAGCACCCTCGGCGTGTGGGGAAGCACGGGGGTACGGGCCCCGACAGCCCCGTGCCAGGGACGGCCGCCGGTACCTGCTTGGGCTGTCCCTGCAGGACAAGCAGCTCCTGCACGGCCAGCGGCTGGTAAACGCGGTCCAGGATGTCCCTCAGGGCTTCCCGGCACCGCGCTCGCTCCGCTTCCGAGACACCCTGGAACAAAACACACCAGGGCTGTTGAGAACAGCTGGGCTGGGCACTAAAGCCCCGCTCCCGACGGCGTGCCGGTGTGCCGGTGCCCTGCGGCCCCTCGCCGCGCTCCGTGGCCCCTGCCCTTTCCCTCACATGGGGATGGCGGGCAGGACACGGCAGGGACCGCCTGGGGAGCGGGCTGGGGCTCGGCTGGGCACCCACACCGCCACCGGGGAGCGGGGAGCGAGTGTCGCACGGACCTGGCAGAGGGTGGCGGGGCCGTGTCCCAGCACGCAGAGCCCGGCGAGGAGCAGGCGGAGGTGCCGGGCGAGCAGCGGGGCGCCCAGGGCCGG
>VZTI01001781.1:3195-14631 GCA_013397865.1 Struthidea cinerea | reverse complement strand
AACCTTCAATACCCTCCGGTCACACCCGGCACCCCTCTGAAATCCTCCCGTCAATCCGCAATTTCTCCCGGGAACTCCTGGTAACCTCTTGGAACCTCCTGGCAACCCTCGGCAATCCGCGATACCCCCCGGTAACCCCTGGTCACCNGCTGCCCCCCCGGCCCCTCAGCGCAGCCCCCTGGACACGCCCGGGCATCCCGGTATCTCCGGGCACCTCCGTAGTCCTGCCATGCGTCCCTCCCGGTGTCCCCATGAACCCTGGCACCTCCCACCATCGCCCCGCAGGAACAGCCCCCCTCCCCACTCCTCCGTGCCACCCCCGGCTGCCTCCTCCCCCTCTGCCACCTATGGGTGCACTGGAACTCTCGGGGGGGCCTGTGTGTGCCCCCCAGCCCCACTGGAGTGGGGGTTCCCATGGCCACCGAGGGACAGTGCCCCGGGGGGTTCCTGGGCTCCGTCGTCCCCCCCAGCCTGGAGCAGCATCTCGTGTGCTGGGTCCCCACGTACGGCCCCTCCCGACCCCCCGGGGCTGGCAGCGCTGGAAAGCCGGTACTGCTTTCCAGACCAAGGTCACTGACGCAACAGGGAACGTTCCCAGCTGCCACCTGGGGGAACAGCCAGTGCAGCCGCAGCCATGACACCCTGCACCTTCACCGTCCTCCTCCTCCTGCTGCTGGCACCGTCGCAGTGGGGCCGGGGGTGTTGCATGGCCACCCCCCCAGAAGTTCCGGGCAGAGCCGTGTCCCTCCATGGCCCTGCAGCCCTGCCCTCCATTCCCCAGGACATGCTGACCTNGCTGCCCCCCCGGCCCCTCAGCGCAGCCCCCTGGACACGCCCGGGCATCCCGGTATCTCCGGGCACCTCCGTAGTCCTGCCATGCGTCCCTCCCGGTGTCCCCATGAACCCTGGCACCTCCCACCATCGCCCCGCAGGAACAGCCCCCCTCCCCACTCCTCCGTGCCACCCCCGGCTGCCTCCTCCCCCTCTGCCACCTATGGGTGCACTGGAACTCTCGGGGGGGCCTGTGTGTGCCCCCCAGCCCCACTGGAGTGGGGGTTCCCATGGCCACCGAGGGACAGTGCCCCGGGGGGTTCCTGGGCTCCGTCGTCCCCCCCAGCCTGGAGCAGCATCTCGTGTGCTGGGTCCCCACGTACGGCCCCTCCCGACCCCCCGGGGCTGGCAGCGCTGGAAAGCCGGTACTGCTTTCCAGACCAAGGTCACTGACGCAACAGGGAACGTTCCCAGCTGCCACCTGGGGGAACAGCCAGTGCAGCCGCAGCCATGACACCCTGCACCTTCACCGTCCTCCTCCTCCTGCTGCTGGCACCGTCGCAGTGGGGCCGGGGGTGTTGCATGGCCACCCCCCCAGAAGTTCCGGGCAGAGCCGTGTCCCTCCATGGCCCTGCAGCNCGACACCACAAGCGGATGCAGCAGGTAAAGGACAGACTCACTCCCTGGGGTCACAGCAGCCCCTGTCCCTGGTGCAGAGGGCGCAGCAAGGTGCTGGCACTGAGCAGAGCCACTGTCCCAACAGGACACAGTACCCGACATGCTGATTTTCCCGGAGCACGGACACGGCCTCCGGCGGCAGAAGAGGGACTGGGTCATCCCCCCCATCAACTGCCCCGAGAATGACAAGGGACCCTTCCCCAAGATGCTGGCACAGGTACATGTCCCCACAGGGACCAGGCAGGGTCCGGGGTGTCCCCAGAGTGCTGGGACATGTCTCCACCCCCTTCTTCCTGCCTCGCTGCCAGATCAAATCCAACAAGGACAAGGAGATAAAGGTTTTCTACAGCATCACGGGGCAGGGAGCGGACACCATCCCCGTGGGTGTCTTCATCATCGAGCGGGAGACAGGGTGGCTGAAGGTGACAAAACCCCTGGACCGGGAGGAGAAGGATAAATATGTGGTGAGTGAGGGGGGGTCTGTGGTGGGACGGGGACGGTCCTGGGGGCTGCACACACACTGACTGTGCCCTTGCAGCTCTACTCCCACGCCGTGTCAGCCAACGGGCAGCCCGTGGAGGATCCCATGGAGATCATCATCACCGTCACTGACCAGAACGACAACCGGCCCGTCTTCACCCAGACAGTTTACCACGGTTCTGTGCTGGAGGGAGCTGAGCCAGGTGGGACCACTGCCACCACCTGGCAGGCAGCACTGGGGTGTGTGTGACAGGTCACCAACAACCACCTGCTCCAGGCACATCGGTGTTGCGGGTTCTGGCCACCGACGCGGACGACGCCGTGAGCTCCAACAATGGCGTTGTGAGCTATTCCATCCTGAGCCAGGTGCCGGAGCAGCCCCAGCCTGGGATGTTCACCATCGACAGCAGCTCTGGGCTGGTCTCCGTAGCCATGCTGGGGCTGGTGGCAGAGGTGAGCCCCAGACTCAGCCCCCACTGAGCTCATCCCCCACTTGCGGGTGACGCAGCCTCTTGCCACAGGCAGTCCCTGAATACACACTGGAGATCCAGGCTGCTGACTTGGAGGGAGACGGGCTGCAAGCCACCGCCACCGCCCGCATCACGGTGCAGGTGAGACATGGAGCCCCCCCAGTGCCCCGGCAGTGCAGAAGGGCAGGGCGAGGCTGTGGTGAAGCCGGTGCTGGCTCCCGACAGCCCCACATGCCTGGCTGCCGCAGCACCGACGCGCTCCAGGTGCTTTCCATGGTGGGAGGCGAGACCGGGATGGCAGCTGTGCTGTGGCTCCTCCTGGCCCGGTGCCCCAACTTCCCACCGGGCTCTGGGCCACCAGTCTCAGGGCCATGGCGCTGCCGGAGTGTGGGTGCCAGCAAGGCTCCTGGGCGCAGCTCCCAGGGGAAGCCGCCCGTGCTGGCTTGGCCCAGCCGGGGAGGAGCACCCGGTTCTGCGGGAGCCCCGTGACAGGATAGCGGCATCCAGCTGCGCCAGCTCCACGGGGAGAGGCCCTGGCACCAGGAAGGCAGGCTCTGGCCGGGGATGGTGTTTTGTGTGGTGTCACCGGCCGCAGGTCCCTGGCCGAGTGGGACAGAGGACAGCCAGGTAAGCTCGCCAGGGTGCCTCTGCGGCACCCCCGTGTCAGCCAGTGCTGGTGTCAGGCTGGCAGTGGGAGCTGGTCCTGCTCCAGGGAGGCTGCCTGGTCCCGCCGGCTGCTGGGACGCAGTCCTGAGTCATCCTCCCACCCCAGCCTGGGAGCTCCAGGAGAAGAAGGGGCCTGGCTGCCCCCAGCAGTGCTGACCTTGGCGCCAGACAGCTCCAGAGAGCTGGGCAGGGTCAATGTCTGCCTGCACGCGACACCGTGGGCAGGGATGGGGCTGGTCCCTCATCGGGTCCGGGCCGGCTGCTGCCGCCGTGCTGAGGCCCACCAGGAGAGGCAGGAGAGGCAGGCGAGCAGGGAGCACGGCGCTGCCATAAGCACAGAGCCCTGCATCCTGGTGGGAACCAGCTGGCACCCACGCACAGTGGCTGGGGTGCCTGGGGCTGAGCACCGTAGCACGGGAAGGACGTGGGTTTCCATACCCCAGCTCCGGGAAAGAGCGAGGTGCGGGGGCTTGGCTGCAGCACAGTCAAGGTGGAGGCAGATGGTGCTGCCAGGACAGGTTCCAGCCCTGCTTCCCTCTCTGCCACAGGCTGACGGCATGTCTGAGGTGGGAAACGGCACCCTGACCACCCACGTGCTGAACACGGCCACGGGGCTGCCGGCAGCCGGCCTTGTTGTCCGCCTGGCCCAGCTGCAGGAGCCAGGGCCTCAGTGGACGGAGCTGGCACAGAGGTAGGACAGCTGGTGGCACTGGAATGGGGCAGGGACGCTGCTGCCAGCGCTCTGTGAGCTTGGCCAAAGGCTCCTGGCACAACTGGCTGCGCAGCCTGGGGTTTGCTGGTGGCAGGGCAGGTGCTTTGGGGGTATGGCCAGGGCAGGTTCTGGGGCTAGGGCAGGGCTGCGTTTCAGGGTACAGCAGGACTGGCTTGGTTTGGTTTCAGGCACACGGACGCGGACGGGCGCTGCCAGCCCCTCCTGGCACCGGGACAGGCCAAGGCCGGCACCTACAAGCTGCACTTTGAGACAGCTGAGTACTGGCAGGGGCTGGGGCACACCAGCTTCTACCCCTTCGTGGAGGTATGGAGTGTGGGGAGATGGGGACAGGTGACACAGCAAGTCTGGGGGCTGGGGCGAGGCTCAAGGGGCTGCACGCCCCAGAGCCCCACTATGGGAAGGGGATTCCCGTCGCTGTCTCCTTGCTCTCCCTCAGGTTGTCTTCATCATCACCAACCCAGCACAGAAGCTCCATGTCCCACTGCTGATCAGCCCCTACTCCTACACAACGTACCGGGGCAGTTAGAGGGGCACGGCCTTCCCCTGGGGACGCAGGAATGACGCCACTGATGCCATTAAAAGCTCCAAACAGCAACGTTTGTCTCAAAAAATCGCCTTCTGCTTGTGGGGGGCCAGAGGGAGCCCCAGGGGCAGCCTGGTAGGGTGGGTGGGATGCCTGGAGCCCTCCAGCTGTGCTGTGGTCCCCCTTGGGAGGAGAGGTTCCTGAAGATGCTCACTGGAGTCTGTTTAATGGCATAGAGCAGGAACAGGGCACAGCCCCGCTTCCAGTGTGCCAGTGGGACCCTCAGTGCTGCTGGCATCAGGTGGGCACCGCAACGAGTCCAGCAGGGCCCTGCCCCAGCTCCTGCCCCGGGAAGGGGAAGGACAGTGGCTGGAAACCCAGGTTGTCCAAGGGGATGCCAAAGGCTGTCAGCTTTGCCTCAAAGGTCTGCAGCATGTCGTTGTGTGCCTGTGAGGGAAGGGTCCCTGTCAGCCCCTCTGTCAGCAGAGGAGGGCTCCCTGCACCCCCAGTCCCATTTCCAACCCCCAAGCTACGGCCATGGAATCACAGAATCGTTTGGGTTGGAAACGCCTGTAAGATCATCGAGTCCAACTGTTCCCCCAGCAGTGCCAAGGCCAGCACTAACCCACGTCCCCAAGTGCCACCACATCCACACAGCTCTTAAACCCCTCCAGGATTTCTCCCCGCCCTTACCTTGCAAACCCGGGCCAGCTGGAGCTGCAGGTCCTGGATGGTGGCATTCTTGGAATTGAGCACATCCTGCAAGGGGAGATTGGGATTGAGGCCGTGCTGCCCAGCCCCGGGGACACGACGGCCGTGCCGCGGGCGGGTGTGGCGTGGCAGAGCACACGGAGGAGCTGCAGCGCGAGCGGAGCAGCCGGCAGCACGGCCTGGCAGGTGGCCACCACCCTGCCCCCTCCGAGTGGCACTGCCAGGGACAGCCTGCCCCGGGCAGGGACAGGGAGCTCCCGGATGAACACCACAGCCATCCCGGTGCTGCGCGGGGAGTGCTGGCAGCACCTGCTCCAGCAGCACCGCCCTGCCGCCGCGGCACCGCGGGAATTACAGGGAGCCAGGCTCCCCGAGGCAGCTGAGAGGAGGAATTCAGGGACCCCAGCAGCTGCAGGAGAGCCCGACGCCAGTGACACCATCTCAGGAATGTGTTTTCCTTCCACCTGCTGGGAGGTGACACATCCGCTGCCTGTCCCATAGGCCCAGTACGCATCCCAGAGCATCCCAGAGCTTCCCTGACACCCCCTGCAGCAGGGATCTGTGTGGGGACAAGCAGGAGGGCACCGGGCGGTGGAGCCCTCATTCCCCGTGTCTGTGCCCAACCCACAGCTCCCTGGCTCCAGCTGCGGCAGGCTGCAGGAATGTGGGTCTCCAGGCTCTCTGCAGAGGTATTTTTAGCACGGCAGACAGCGCAGAGCCCCAGGATCCCATCTGCACTGTCCCCATGGCCAGGCGAAGCTCACCAGGTGCTACTTCCCCTGCACAGAGCCCCTGGGTGCCACTGGACCCGCTGGCAGCTGGCTGTGTGGCAGCACAGGGTGCTGGCAGTGCCATGGAGCCTGCAGCCATGCTCCTCAAAACAGGCCCCACCTGAGGGACAGATCAGTGCCAAACTCCGACACCCACACACTCTACTCTCGAGGCAGAGCCGAGGGCCCTGCGGCACCGCACGTGGCCCTGGGAGTGCTGGGAATGAGTGTGCCACCTACAGCCATGCAGGATGGGGACCGGTGCATTCGGGGGCAGCAGGCACCCCACAGCGGGCTCTGCCCCCCAAATCCAGCCCTCGCCGGGGCCCAGTACCTCCAGCTTGTGTGAGACCAAGGAGAGAGCGCTGGGGCTGAGGTTGGAGGCTGCGACGACCTCGCTGAGCTCCACCTCCTTCTGCTCCAGGAGGCTGAGGAGTCCATGCAGCTTCCGCTCCAGGAGCAGGTTCTTGAACCCCGTTTTTTGCTGCACCTCGTTAATGGCTCTGGTGAACTTCTGATAGAGCTCGTCTCGCTCCGCCTGGACCTGCTCCAGGAGAACAGCGTCACACCACCCTCGGGACCCCGGGGGACACGGGGGCCTGCACAAGGCTGACTGGGGTCTGCGTAATGGTGTGGAGCACAAACAGGGCAGAAAACTGGTCCAGCAGCTCAGCCCGGCCGTTCCCCACGGCACCTGCAGCCCACAGGGAAGGCAGGTGCTGCGACACAGCTTCCCTCCCTCCCTTCTTCCCTCCCTCTCTCCCTCCCTCCATGGCGTAGCACCTGCGCTTCTCCCTCCTCCTCCTCCTCCCCTCCAGGCATGGAATGCCCCAGTGGGCTCCCTGCAGCACTAATTCAGACCCCAGCGAGGGCCCCCTGGCACACGGGGGTCTCTCCTCTCATCCCCACAGCTGGCAGCAGTCCCTGGCTCACAGCTAGTTAATAAGTGTCCTAATTAGGACACGGTCTCTCCTCCAAAGCCTATTTCTGAACGCTCTGAATCTGGCACTGTCTTAATGATGGATTGTTAATGAGGCCTCGGATCAATGTTCATATTCCTGGGGATTTCTACGAATTGCAAATAAGCTCTCTCCTACCTCAACAGATTTATCTGGGTTAGTGGGGGGGAGAACTCGCTCTGCAGGGCTCTTCCCAAGCCACCCCAGAACAAGGAGAGGGAGCGACCCTGTAACACCGGCAGAAGGAGGGGACCCGTGGCAATCCCCCCCCAGCTCTGCCCCATGCAGCCCCGGCAGCCTGGGGGCCCCGCTGGAGCGTGCATGATTGCTTAGCAAAGGACAAGGCCAGGCCTGTCTGCTGACCGTGGGAGAGGCTGGAGCTGGGAGCTGCTTTGCTGGGAGCAGCGGTTATCACCCGACTCTGGATTAGCTTTGGAAAGCCCCGGGCTAAGCACGGGCTCTGCTAAGCCACATGCCCTGTCCTCTGCAGAGGGTTTGGAGAAGGTTTGAAGAGGCAATGGAATGCCCAGCCCTGCCTGCAGGTCTCACCTTACTGAACCGCTGCTCCAGCACCTCGTGTTCCCACTGAAGGTCCTTCAGTTCCTTCTGGGTGATTTTCAGATGGGCTTTGGAATTCTGTGAATGGGAAGGGAGGGTTAAAGAGCGCAGTATTTTCTGGGAGGTGCTGGGGATGTGTTCTGGGAAGGGAGGAGAGTGAGTAGCAGAGAGAAAACCAGGCAGCACCCACACCAACCCCCCTGCAGTGGGGCTGGTCTCCCTTCCAGTCTCTCTGTGGATCCGCATCTGAGATCCCACAAACACACAGTAAGCACAACAGGACTTGCTTTGCCCAGCAATCACAGCACACCAAATGGCAGAGGTCAGTGTTTTCCCTCCAGGAACGAGCCCATGAAAGGACAGGGCTGGCTGCTCACCATCAGGGCCTCCTTGTCCCTGTAATAGTGAGCCAACTTCTTTTGCAGCTCAGCCACCAGCTCCTGGGTCTCCTGCAGCGGCCCTGTCAGCTCCTTGTTCTGGAGCAGCACTTCTGCCTTCTCCTTTTCCAAGACAGTCTCCTTCTTCTTCAGGTCTTCCACCTGCTCCTGTTCTTGGGAACACAAGTGCTGGCTCCTGGGAGCTGCCCAACCCCTCAGAGTCCCCCACACCCTCAGGACACCCTCCCCACTCATGTGCCGGCGTACAGGCCACCAGCAGCACCCACACTGACACCTGGGAACTGCCAGAACCAGCTGACACCCTGGCAGGAGCAGTCCCTGGGTGGAGGGGTGACAGGGACGGGCAATACCTTCAGGAGGTTGATGAGTGTCAGGTTTTTGGCGGTGATATCGTTGTAGTAGTTCTTGATGGCACCAAAAGCCCCCTCATGGTTCCCCATCAGCTCGCTGATCTGGGTGTTCTTCCTCTCCTCCAGCTCATGGAGCTCTGTCTTCCTCCGCAGGTCCATCTCATCCCGCAGCGCCTGCATCTTCCTGGTGTACTTGGCCTCCATCTCTGGGGGGAAAATGGTCAGAGCTGGGGAAAAACTGGCTGAAACTGGGGAGGAAAAGCACCCAGAATGTGGAGAGGAGAAAAACCAGCCAGAATCGAGGGAAAACTGGCCAAAACTGTGTGGGGTGGGATCAGCTGGAATTGGGAGGGAAAAACAGCCAGAATTGGAGGGCAAACTAGACAGATCCAAGGAGGAAAACTAGCTGGAACTTGTGGGGAAAACTGGCCAGAACCTCGGGTGGGGGAGATCAGCCAGAACCTCGGGTGGGGGAGATCAGCCAGAACCGGGGTGGGAAACTGACCAGAACTGGGAGAAAAAAATGGCCAGAACTGGGAAGGCAAAAATGGCCAGAACAGGGGGGAACCTGCCACCATCTGCTCGAGGTGCTGCTCGGGAGCCAGGAGCAGCTCTCCCTGTCATGCTCCCGTGGGATCTGCCTCATGCCCTGACCTTTGGTCTGCATCTCGAAGTCGCCGCGTAGCCGGGCCATCTCCTCCTCATGTTTCTGTGAGGAAGAAACTCCGTGTTGGAGGAAACAACCAAATCCCAAGCCAGCCCATCCCCAGGGATTCCCTCCTGCTCTTTAGGAAAGGATTCTGATCCCATGTTGATGCAAACAGTGGCTTGGAGGTTCTCCAGCTGCTCTCACAGCTCCCCACTGTGGGAGAGGGGTCACCCAGAAATCCCTTCTCCCCATTCCTGCACCAGAAATCCCATCCCACCCCACAGAGAGAGTCAGGGAGGCAAGATCCCACTCCCACTCCCACCCTGAGGATGAGGCACTTCACAGGTGGCTCCAGCCCAGCCAGGGACGTACCAGGCAGAGGTTTGTAATGGCTGCCTCATTGGCCAACTCCTGCTCCTTCAGCTTTATGTTCAAGGAGCGCTTCTCTTTCCACAACTCCTGCTCCTGGTCCCAGTGATCCTTCTGGGCCCGCCTCAGCGACAGGACACCCTCTGCCTTCAGCTCCGTCAGGTTCTCCTGCTGCTCGTGCAACAGGTGCTTCACCTTCTGCTTGTACACCTAAGGACAGGCCAGAGACCGCGTGAGGGGCTCAGCAGGAGACACCCAGAACTGGGATGCTGGTGAGACATTCCTGGATTGCATCCTGCCCAGCTCCTCCTCCTCCTCTTCCCTTCCTCTCCTTCTCAGAGCTGCCCAAGGCTCACCTGGAGCCCTTCAGCCCCACCTTGATCTCCACTTGGTGCCGCTCCTCCGCCTCCTCCATCTCCCGGTCCCGGTTCCGCAGCTCTGCTTTCTTCTCCTCCAGCTCCCGGCGGGTGATTTCCCAGTAGCTCTGAATCCTGTTGCACTCCAGCTGGAAAGAGTTCCGCTCCTGCCGCTCCCGCTCCAGCTCCTCCCGGAGACGCACCGTGTGCTCCAGCAGCTGCGAAGCCAAGAGCAAGAGACAAGTAAGGGGGGAGGGAGGCCTTGGACAGGGGCCTTTGGAGCCTCCATGTGCCAGACCCGGCAGGACGTGGTGGTTGTCACTGATGTGGAGCTGGGGAGGTCCCTGACTGAACCCAGCAGCTTCTGGAAAAGGAGTCACAAAAGCTCATCTGACTGCCCCCAGGATGGGGTTCTGGCTCGCAGTGTCCAGTAACACCATCCTCAGGTGCTTAAGATACTTCTGGTTCATGGAATTTTTTGTGTTGGGAAAGCCTCTAAGATCAAGTTTAACTGTTCCTCCAGCACTGCCAATGCTACCCCTAACCCACGTCCACATGACTCTTAAATCCCTCCAGGGACGGGGACTACATCACTGCCCTGGGCAGCCGGAGCCAGGGCTGGACAACCCTTTCCAGGAAGAAATTTTCCCAATATCCAACTTGAACCTTCCCTGGCACAACTTGAGGCCATTTCCTCTTGTCCTGTCCCTGTTCCCTGGGAGCAGAGCCCGACCCCCCCAGCTGCCCCCTCCTGTCAGGGAGTTGTGGAGAGTGAGAAGGTTCCCCCTGAGCCTCCTTTTCTCCAGGCTGAGCCCCTTTCCCAGCTCCTTCAGCCGCTCCTTGTGCTCTGGACCCTTCTCCAGCTTCATTCCCTTCTCTGGACATGCTCCAGCCCCTCAGCGCCTTTCTTGTTGTGAGGGGCCCCAGGATTCCAGGTGTGGCCTCAGCAGTGCCCAGAACACAGGGCTGGCGAGCAGAGGGTGAGATGAGGAGGCTGCTCCTTCCAGGAACAGCAAGAGCCCCCCTCCCCAGCCCCAGCCAGGCGCCAGTGACACAAACCCCGGCTGCTCGTCCCTGTCACCCTCTGCACCTGTTGTCCCCAGAGCCGGGGCCAGGCGCCTCGCAGGGGTCCCCAGAGCTGTTCTTACACGAGCAACGTCCTCCTCCCCAGGGGGTGGCCTGCGGGACCTCTCACCTGCTCCTTGCTCATGTTCTCCGGGGCCGAGGCATCCACCACCGCAGGGCCTTTGCCCCCTTTCCCCTTCGCTTTCTTTTTGGGTGCCTGCGGACAGAAAGCCAGACACAAGAGGTGAACGGGTGAGGCGGAAACTGTGCTGCTCAGGGCCCCGTGCCGGCCCCGGAGCATCCCTGCTCTCACGGCAGGGACGGGGCAACGACGGCGACACGGAGCCGGGGGCCCCGGGAGAAGCCTGGAAGCGGCTCAGCTCCGTGGTGAACCCCTAGGCACAAAACACCTGTACCCAAAATAACGCCTCAGAAGCATCACCGCAGTGCTGGGAACGGCGCCGAGGGGCTCCGTACCCCCCCGGGAGCGCACCGGGACAGGACGGGGCTCGCAGACATCGGGGCGCGGGGCTCCACCGCCCTCCCCTGCCCGCACACCCTGGCTGCAGGGGACCCTTCAGCAGCCGCCCCGGTTCTCCCCCCGGCCCCGGTTCTCCTCCCGATCCCGGCCCGGTTCCGCTCTCACCATGGCGGCGGCCGGCGGCACCACCGTCTCCGGGCAACGGACGGGCAGATCCCGCGAGAGGATGGCCAAATCTCGCGAGAGGGGCGCTGCGGAAAGACACGCCCCCTAGCAACGCCACGCTCCGCCCTGGCAACGGAGGCGGGGCCAGCGAGACCGGCGGGGAACGGGGAGGGGACCGGGGGACCGGGAGGGGACACCGGGGAGAAGCGGGGGGACATCGCGGGGACCGGGCGGGGAGGAAGCGGCGGGGGGCGGTTGGAGGGAACGGGGGGACCGGGGGAACC
>VZTI01001780.1:0-25405 GCA_013397865.1 Struthidea cinerea | reverse complement strand
AAAGGCATCACCGATCCCCACAAAGGCTCATATTTCTTCCAATGTGCCCTGATGCTTGTGCTGTTTGCATGTTTTCATTACAGATCTGCAGCTATGTCTGTAACAGCTAATTCTTTCTAAGAGAGACTAGAACTGCATATATTTTTCCACATGGAAACACAAAATCAGTTTATATATAGCATTATTTTAACAGCAGAAATGCAACTAGTTTTCATATCCCATTTCATCTCACATTTTTCCAGAGAGTGGACAGCTTTTATTGCTTGCAGGTCTGAATCAAAAGAGATTCGCAGAGAGAGGTGGTGGTCCATTAACATTGCTTCATGAAAAGAAGTTCATTGCTAGAATCCTCAAGCCCTTATGTATTTCCCTTCACTTGAATCTATGTCGTTTTCCACTCTTCTGCACAACTGGGTAGTATATTGTTTGGGCATGATTTCTATGGCCAAAGGTAGTCTGGACCATCTGTTACTCATTTAGTTCCCTTAACCTTGGTATGTGAGCAGCTGGCTTTTCCTATTTGTCTTATGTTTTCAGTGATTTTTTTTTTTTTATTTTTATTAGGTCTGTGTTAGGGCTATCAAGAGTTCTCTGCTTACCATGGCTCTTCAATATCACAGAGCAAACAGCTGTAGTTATGCTAAAACTAACCAGTAACATATGCAAATAAAGGAGTAGGAGTTCAAATATTTTTAATTCTGAGGATGTGGGAATCCTGTACATGTGCTTTAAGGACTGAAAATTTTTACTTAATTGTTGATTGAGGTAAGGTGTTGGTAAAAAATTACTTATATGTAATATTTCAGTAATGGAGTTTTCACCTTAACCAATAATCGTGTGATATCTAGAGGATGTAATCTAATGCTGCAAATGTCCAGTGCAATTATCTTCACTTTTGTAGGTGATGATTATCTATAAAATGATGTTTTGCAGCCTTTGATTCGTGTGCCTAAATTTTGTTCTGTGTCTAGCATTTGCAGTTGTCTCTAACTGTAGATTACACTCTTTCCAGCAGAGGGTGATGCAACATTTGTGCTCAGGCAGCTGATTACAGGAACTTGCAAACAGGGCTAATTTGTACTGAAGAGGAAGGATATGAACATACACACATTTCTGTTAAGTACATTCCTGGATGCTGATCTGAATGGATACAATGTAGAACATTGCCTGGGATTATGGGATTTTATTACTGATCCAGATATTAAAAAAGGTACATCTGTGAACACCACAACTAAAAGTTTTCGTGTGGTGTCCCTCCATTCATTGATTGCTTAACTGAGTTATGGTGGGATTCTGTGTTGTATTTACATTCACCTCTTACTTTCCCTTTAAGGGCAGTTCCCATCAGCCATGTGAGTGGGGCTGGTTTTGGCTGTAACAGTAGACTGAAAAAAAATTATTATTTTTTTAAATGTATATCCACATGTCTGCTTTTTACAAAGATTACAGGGGCTTAACTGATCTTGAGACCTCATTGTCTCGAACATGTTCATGTGGAACTGTCCAGAGCTTGCAAATCTCATGTGGGGAGGAAGGGAACTGGAATCCTGTGAAGGAAAATACATAACATTAAGTCTTGTTTGCACAGGAAAAAAAACTATTGAAAGATAAATATACCTAAAGATTATGGGCATTTCATCATCATTTATACCAGCACACTGTACATTATTTAGTAAGCGCTCTGAGACTTCTGGATATAAGGTCTGTGCAGAAATACTGCAAAGCTTGACTGAATTAGGATCTGGCATGATTAGAAAAGAAAAATCACAAAAAATCCACTGGTCAACACAAACATAAAAAGCAAAAGAACTAAAAATGTGGAAAGTATGTATCTGCTTTTCATCACACTGAGGCTACTGATTTCATTGTCATTTACTGTCACTCATTAGTTCCAGCGATTTCATCATTAAAACGATGTCTATTAGTGAATGGCCCCAGATATATTGCATATTAGTACTCATTTTGCAAATCTGTAATTGATCTAGAGTCTTTTGTGTGTCGTAGAGCCAGTAGTTCAACAAATATTAGCTATTTAAATTTTCAATACCTCAATTTAACAGAAAAATAAACTTGATGTAAGATACCTTTAACCAGAAAAAGGTTAATGTCAAGGTGATCCTCCAAATAACATATTTCTGTATGTCCTTTCAGATCTAAAAATTTATTAAAACTTTAATTTGTATGAATTTTTTTTTTCACTTGCATTGAGTTAATTCTTTTATTTTCTGGCACTTTTGTTTGATTGCGGTATCTATATTTTCAAGTAAGTGTACATCTCATAACTATTGTTGGAAGCACAAGTAGAGAAATTCTCTTTTTTTGTGCACTATTTGGATGAAAATCTCTTTCAGACTTCTTAGGTAAAGAACACTGAGTTCTGAAATAGCAGCTTCTTGAAGAAAAGCACTTCTTTTCTACTGTGTGAAAGGAAGTTGAAATCCAGAATAGAGTGCATTTTGGGAGAAATCTGTAATTGTGGTATGATGTTAATTTAGCTGTAGAATGAAATATTAATGACTTTCTGCTGTCTATAAACAACAAATAGCAAAAATTGCTAACAATTTTACACATGTACTTACACAAGAAGAGGTGAAAAGAGGCAGGGCTAAACCTAACTTTTACAAGTCTGCTGGTTGTTTCTGTCCTTTAGCAAGTCACACTTGCAAAGAGGTAGCTGGAAGGAATTGCAGTAGCAGATGCTGCTGTTTCTTTACACTCTTTTGGGCTGCTAACAAGCTCATGGCAGATGTTGTAACTTTGGTGCTTCTAATGGAATTATTTTGGATAAATTATTATTTCATACTATTGCATCTATTTAAGCACCTCACAATCTTTTAGTAGGTAGCCCCTGGAACTTCATAATAGATTACGGGAATGGTTGTCTTCCTCAGTCTTCTCGTTACAGACGAAAAAACCTCATTAATTTGTGGCCCAAGTCTTAAAATAGTTACTCCAGTCCTTACATTTATGCTACGTGGCTACAGGCCCAAGACACATACATATGTATGTATGTCTTTATTTTGGTAACAGTATTAGATTAACCCTCATTTTTGCAAAATGAAAGCTTGTGTTTGCAGAGGCTGAATCTCTTATAAACCTAATGAAATTCTGTGGCTGACTCCATTACATCAGGGAATCAGAATTCCCCTTTGAATCTCATGTTCCCAGTTGGGCCATGCAGAACCCATGCGCTGAGCGAGACAGGCTCAGGGTTGGCACTCCCCCGCAGGCTGCAAAAGTGCTTTTTTCTCTTGAAAGGAATACTTGACCTGAGTATTTTGACATGATTTGAGAATCTCTGACTTTTTACCAAACAGGATTTTCTTTCATGTATTTTAGTCACTTTTGCTTTCACTGAATAGAAGGCTAGATTTTTATATCTTTAGTACTGAAAAAATAAAAATACAAGGGTATACAGAAGTGATGCCAGGAAACAAGACACTTGACAGACAACAAACTCTAACAAAATTACTTTTCCAGATCCATAGAAGAAAATATTTGATGTACATGTCTGCAATCAGGACATTCATTGCTACAGTTACATTTTTTTTGCCTAAGTTCATTTAATTGGTCTCGATTTTCTGAGTGTCTGAAAATGTAGTAAAGTCTGTGAGGTGGGAAAATCTGAAGTTTGCAGGTGCATGTGGAGACAGAGACATGACATTCTCAGTCACACAGACCACTGAATGTAAATGTTTACAGTCATAATGCTGTGCATTGTTGAAAAAACAGCCTAGAGCCAAGCCAAAATCCAAAGAAAGCCGTCCCCAGCTCTACTGTCCCACCTTTTAATAGTGTTTTGGAGATGTTATCAGGCATTTTCTTACTCTTATCTCTGGTGTAATAAGTGTTTATGATGCACTTGGACTTTTTTAAGTACTTTAGCTGTGTGCGCTGCATGCATTAAAGCTTTTCAGTGAATCCTTTCATGGGAGACATTGTTACTCAGCTCAGTATCTGACTATTTGTCTGTTTCTCTACTCCCTTCTTTTTTTTTTAACTGCACACCCTAATAATTAGTTTCAGGCACTCATAAGATTGCTTTAAGCTGACGTTGAAAACATGGGCCATCCTTCCTATCCTAGAAATACTTTTAGTGTACAGACAATCACAACAATATGGTTTTATTTGGTTTTCTGTGTAAAGAGAAAAAAGGGAAGGAATTCTGGGCTGGTGTTCTTGGTAATTTTTGTGTATGTGTGCTGTACTAAGAAATACTTTAAAACTTTATTACTTAAAACTTAAAAAATTTTGTAAAATATCAAAAGCCCATTTAAAGTTTAAATGTGAAAACATGAATTAATAAAATAAATGACTGATCTGAAAAATAGTTTCAACAAGCAGAGTACATGGCCTTTGGTAAGCTTCACAGAAAAAAGACAACTACAAGAAAAGTGTAATCTGACTCAAATTTGTAGGGCTGATACAGAGGGGTTGTATGGAATGTACTCCATATACTTGAATGTTTTCAAATGGTGCAGTTCTGCAATGTCGAAACTAATGTTTTTCATCTTGTGAGATACTTCTGAACGAGTGTCTTCTTTAAATTCAGTCCCCTCAGATAAACAAACCCATGTATGCATACCAGTATTTACTTTGAAACTTTGCTTTTCATTAAGACGCCTTTCTGCATTCTTCAGCTACAGTAGTTAACTCAGCAGCTTGCAGTCATTTGCAATTGAAGAGATGTGAAGGAATAGATGTACCTGAGCTGGCTTTGACCTGCTCACATGCGGGTACATCAGCAGTGTGAGCAGGACAGGAGCTTGGCAGGGCTGCAGAGTCCAGCTGGGAAGTAAAACAAAGATCCATGCTGTCAGTTTGCACTGAGCTCCAGCCTGCCATTGCAAGCTACATTGGTATCTGAACACGCTAATTTAAAGCAAACAAAATATGCCCATAGTGGGCTGCACTGTAACCTCTTTGATGCTGAAAGGCATCAGAATAAAGGAACTCTTTATTTTGCAGGTGCAGGAGATGAAATGAGTCAGCAGTGGCAGTGCACTTTGAGTTCCCCATGGAAAGAGTGTTGTCTTACAAGTTGCGTTTCTGGGAACAGGCTTTTTCCATCTGAACATTTTTCTTATTTGACTGAACTGTGAAATTGGATTATTTTATGTGAAAATCTGCAGGGGGAGCAGAGGGAGGGCAGGAAGAAAGGGGGACGGTGGTGTCAGCCATCCAGGAGTCCTCTGTGAGAATCTGCTGAAAGTGCTGGTCTGAGAAGTTTTTATAGATGTAGGTTATTCACACCTTTTTACTCAAACTGTATAACAGCCCGTGTTCTTAATCTTTAATTATGTTTGCAACACATATTTTACATTGAAATACAACAGGCTGGGGAAGGATTGTAGGCCCAGCAAACACCCTTAGAGAATGGTGCTGCCTGCCTGAGCTGATTCTCTTGCTGCCTGAGATGAGCTTTTACTTTAGAAACCCTTACTGTTTAACTCCAGCAGTCACCGCAACTAGGTTACAGTCGTGCAAAAGGAAGGACACTTGGAAAACAAGGAGCTGGAGAGATTCAGAAAATGGAAATAGGGCAGTTCATTAAATTAAATATATCTTGTGAGAGACTCATTTTAAAGTTTGTGAAGATAAGGAAAGAAGATTGGAATTGCAGTGGGAATGCTCTATTGGGGTCAAGAACAGTAACCCTCTCTCAGATGCAAAAGGAACTGTGGATCCCCCAGTCTGACTGACAGACTTCCATTGCTATAGTTTGGGGAATGTTGTGATGAAGACTATGGCTGTAGAAAAAGAGGACGTGCTAATGACCTCCAAAATATATTTTAAAACTGTATGTATCCTCTTTAAATGTCTTCAGCATATTTAAAACTTAAATACATTTCTTAAGCTCCATTGTTCAGGAAATATTAAGTCAGCACATAGGTGCAAGTTCAGAGTCTTGGATCTCTGTGTAATGCTGCAAGGACACAGATGTTATCCATGCCTCAAGTCCTGATAAGCACTGTACTGTTGGGCTGGGTTCATGTGGAAATCAGGCAGGTCCTACTCCATTTCTCATGTTCTTTTGCAGAGGCAAGAGCAGTGCCTCAGAACAACAAACCTAACTGTTCTTAGAGTTAGTGTGGCCATCAGTTGTTATAAAATATCTGTTTATCAAGAAACATGGAACTGAAGGGGGTTTTATCGGTCACTGTGTTTGTTTTCCACTATTGCAGGCAGCCAGGGTACCTTTCAGAAGCCAATGAAACATTGTCTCAGACTTTTAATTGTCCCCTTGATTGCTTTCTCCTAGGACCCCAATTCCATTTAAGATAAAATATTTTCCTTCTTGGATAATAGCCAGAATACTGTTGTTTGCACTACTTGGCATAAGACAAAATTCTGTTTTCTCTGGTGCTTGTGGTTGATGTACGTTCGGTTTTTCTTAATTTTCTTTCTGCTAGATTTTACTCAGCTTGACTGCTAAGACTCCTCACTTTCCCTTGAATTTGCTTGTCTCTAGGATGCTAATCAATACCTATTCTCATTATTTCTCTCCTCGGTTTATTATCTACATTAATCTGGGGATGAATATTGGTCTAGCTTGGTCTGTAATCCTTTCCCTGCAAAAACTTAGCCTCTTTTCATTTGTTTAAAATTGGAAGTACTGATAAAATTTGAATATGCTGTCATATCTTGCATCATTTACACGAGATGGAATTTAGCCTTATTAAATACAGTATTAGCTTCCAAGAGTAGATAATGCTCTAATGTACATATATGCACGTATGTTATTACTGTATTGTTATTTCATAAATGTGGGCTCATTTTCTGCCCATGCTTCTATGAGCTCCACAGTGGAGATGCAACAGTCACTAACTCTGATTCAGACTCAAGAAATCAAGTCAGATTATTGCTGAAGTCTTCATTTTGAAAATATTAAAATGCACAGTAGAAAATACTTGGCTGTTCTGGCTCTGGGAGTTATTTCTTATCAAAAAAACATTGCCTGGCCATCCAAGAAAATAAAGCAACTCTCTTGTATTTTGAAACTAGATGTGGTAAAGAAAGTGTTTTCTCCTGGAACAGTGCCTCGTGTTCCAGGTGGTAGGATCACTTGCCTGTGTCCTGAGTGCAAGAACATGTCTTTGGTTCTACTTCCAAATTGTTGCATATGAGCCTGTATAAAGCTGAAAGCAGTTGGTGCTATACAAAGAAACTATGTGTGAGACAGAACATTTCACTCAGAATGTTAACAGTCTGTGGATATTTGATATGATTCTGCTGTTGCAAACCATGTTTATTTGATGCATTTGGTTGTGTAGGGTTTTTTGCAGCACTGCTCTGAAGTAGGAAGGAAGCATAGTGCACTGGGACAGGAGCTGTAAGATCACTGAAGTTAGTGCATTTCTTCTACTGAAAGAATTTACAGCAAATTTCTTTAAACACATCACCTATATTTGAACGGGGCTGTCAACATAAACAAATATGTTAGGAAGCTTTTGATTTTTTAATGAGTTTCTCATACCACTCTGAGTTCAGTGAGAGAAGTCTAATTTGGCAAGAGTCCCTGCAGAACCTCTCCACAACCTGCAGGTTTCCCTCGAGATCCTCAAAAGCAGTGCAGGTTGCCAAGCAAAGCTGACTCCAAGGGAATACAATAAATTTACAGTTGTATCTTACTATCACTTCCCTCTCTGCATCTTTTTTTGTGATATTTTAAGTGAAAATTTGGCATCTTTTTTCATATATGACTGGTAGATTCAACAATCAGAATATGGCTGTTGTTCCTCCATCTTAGTCTTCAGGTTTTAAATATGTTTGACTTGAGACTGGGTATGAGAGTCAAACCCTAATATTTTTATTCAGAAAAAAATGTCCGTTGAATTCAGTAGTGTTTCTCCTGCAATGGATAGAAATTATCAAAACCTGAGAGTTTAGTCAGTGTATGGTTATGTAATTCTGTTTTATAAGTGCCACATCTATGTTTAATGTACCCCTTGGTTGCATAAAGGGACTCCATGGCTATAAAAGGATAAAGTGACTCTCACCAGGAGATCCTGTTGCCTGAGTGGCTGCAACTGAGCGAGTTCTGTAAATGTCTGTTAATATGATTCTCTCCCAGCCTGAGATTTTTTGCTCTGAATTACCTAGCAATTTTTGCGTACTTCAGTGTGAATACAAATATGTACCCTAGCTGTCTGCATTCACTGCCCAAAATTTAATGTATTTCAAAGGCACTTTCTTCTTTAGCATCTACTTTTTTTAATGGTTCTTGTGATGCAGTCAATTTTGACAAATTTCTTTGTATTCACATTCAAGAACCCCTGAAACTTGTGTACTAAGGTTTAGTCATTTACAAAGGAAAGAACAGCAGCAACCTCAGCATGCCAGTGTTGAAAATTATGTTTGGTTTCCTATTACAGGGCTATGAGCCACTTTTAATCTTTCAGATTTTAATGCTCTCCAATAGGAATAGGATGAGGGTAGGGGGGCGGTTTTGAAAAGATGTGTAAATGCTTCTTTTTGTACAACGTAAGGTCTATGGTTTGAAGCACTTTGGGAAGAAGAATTTGAAATTATGATAAGTCCATGCTTTACTCTAATGTTTTATAACAATTTTGATACAAAAAGTGATTAGATTGTCTCAGCCTCTGTGAAATATTCTAAGTGAAGTTACACCAGCTGCATTCTCTTAGGGCTGATTGTTTTATTTGGATAAAGGGCATGTCATGCAGTGCTTGGATATGACTTGTCATTCATATATGCCACATGCCCCTCACAAACAATTACGAAGAATTGTATCTTCTGTGGATCTGTAATACACCAGGGCCTAGGGAAAGAAGATATTTCATCTCTTGAAGTTCACAATGAATATGTGAGAGCTGTGAAAAATGCCTTATTGCTCCAGGCAGGTAGCTTAAATGTCAGATGATAGAAAGTTATAGGAAATCAGCCTATTTTCTCTTTTATCTCTTCCTGCCTGGAAAAGCATTTCAGCAAAGAGAAGATAAGATGGGGATTGTTTTAGACAAATCAAATTATTCTAAATTTACTTCAAGACCTGAATAACACTGTGTTCCACTCCAAACCAATTGTCCTCAAAATGGGAGTTTAAATGCCTGCTGGCTGGTGTCAGTTCCTGCAATATACATGGGGCTACCTTGCTCTAATCAGAGGTATTCAGTGGTTAGGAATCTTTGTGTTGCTGTTTTCTTCCCTTGACTGCTGGTCACCATAAGTGGGCATCCATCCTCATGTTCTTCAAGCTAACCCTGAGAGAATATCCTGTGTGAATGCATTGCTTATTCAAGATTAGCTACTGTTTGCAAACTCTTTGCACTCTTTCATGAAAAAGATTTCTATTGATCTGATAGAAATGTTGGATCAGCTTCTCTGCTGCTACAAAAAGGTACTACATTTCCACATACTATTACTCATTCACGGCATTATTCAATTTAACCACCCACCATGAACTGACATTCATACCAATCCCCATGAGCTGCAACCGTGCCCCTCTCACATCTGTAACCTGCAAGTGTGCACTTCTCCCACATTCCTAAATTTATTGTTGTAGCCCAGCATCATGGTTTAATCTATGAGAACAATTGAGTATATTACAGCTATTTGCTCATTCCTGCCTCAGTGGAATGGGGGAAGAGAATTGGAAGGGTAAAAGTGAGAAAATTTGTGGTTTGAAATACAATCAGTTTAATAACTGGAATAGAACAAAATGGCATGAAATTAAATCTAAAGTAGTAATAATAATAATAACAACTATTATTATTATTATAGTTTGTAATGAAAAGGAAAATAACAAAGAGAGGGAAATAAAGCCAAATAATGCAAATGAAAACAATTGCTCACCCCCAATTGACTGATGCCAAGCCAATGCCTGAGCAGTGGCACTTCTGCCAACTGCCCCCCTGCTTTATATGCTGAGCATGATGCCACATAGTATGGATATCCCTGCAGTCCTTTGGGGTCAGCTGTCCCAGCTGTGTCCCCTCCCAACATGTTGTGCACCCAGAGCTTACTCTCTGTTGAGGTGATGTGAGGAGCAGAAAAGGCCTTAACACTGTGTCAGCCCTGGTCAACAATAATGAGCACATCATGTGTTATCAACACAGTTTTCAGTATAAATCCAAAACAGATTGGATCCACACCAGATATTGGGGAAAAAATTAACTCTACCCCAGCCAAAGTCAGCATGTTCAGTAATCCCCAGGTAATGGTTTTTGTGGTTTTCATCAGAAAGTATTGGAATTACTTGGGATCCTGTAGACTTGCCTGCTTTTATCACCCTTGCCACTGGCCAGCTGTATGCCTGTTGCCCATCTTACTGTCACAAATTGCCCATATTGCCCTCATTCAGCATTCCAGTAGAGGCAGTGTTGTCTACAATTCCTTTGTAAGGGTGCTTTGAGTGAGGTAATATTGTCCGGAGCTCATTTGTAAAATGCTTACATCTACTGACTCTTGTGATCTGGTTTAAACCCAGAAGAGCAAAGAAAATTAAGTCTCTATGTATAAACCGGAAAGAACTTTGAAGGTTCAAAATTTACCCAAAACAGAGATTAAAACCAAAGGAGGTTAGATGTTGGTGCCAAAAAAACCCCCAAAGATGTATTTTATTTAATAATAAAAGAGGCAAAGATAAAGAGAAAAGAAAGAAAGAAAGGAATAGAGAAAAAAGTGTGCATGGGGGGTTTGGGGGTACAGGGAGAGAGTGACAGGGGCTAGGTGGAAGCATATCACCCTTCCGGGGGTCCCAACGATGTCTCATTGCTCCCCTCCATNGCATCATCTCTGCTGCTCTGGTGCAGGGTCTGGGGACCCCTTTGGGGGGGGCCTTGGATGGGCCATGTCACCCCCTCTGTCCTTCATGTGGATGCAGCTTCTCCCTGGTGAAGGGGCCCCTCAGTTGGGCTCCTCTGCACAGTGGAGGATGGGTGGTCACTGCCTCTCACCAGAGGCTTTTCCAACACACACCCAATGCCTTTCTCCCCCCACCCTTTGGTGTGAGGGTCTGTGTGAGCCTGGCAGCTGATAGCCCTGGGGCCGTGATCTCTGCTCCCGAGGTGTTAAGCTTGTGCTTTGTGAATGTTCCCAGCCCTGAGTTGTTACTTTATCTTATCTTCATCATCCAGGGCCTCTCAGAGCCCCATTTGGGGTGTGGTAGTCTTCTCCCCAGCTTTTGTAATACAGTTTTGCTATAGGTCCTTCATGAAAATGTTTAAGTCATAAACTATACTATTTCAGTCTCTGACACTGACTCAAGGTGCTACAAGACATAATGATGGGGGTTGTTTTATCCTTCAGTGAATTCAGAGTTTCCATGAAGAACAAAATTTAGAGAAATGCAAATTTTAAGTAATATCGGGAGGTGATGCTGACAAATAGTTGGATATTCAAAGGTAAACCGGGCGAATGGTATCTGTGAGGTTATATCAGATGAGTGTAAATAGGTTGATGTAGTAAGGTAAAGGGTTGGTTGTCTTCTGTGGTTGAACCATATGAAAAGGTTGACTAGATAAAATTTGGCAGACACTAAAATTTCTGTGCAGTTTTATTTTGTATTAAAAATTTTAAGACTTTCCTATGAACAGAAGTACTACATCCATCAACAATGAGGGAAGCAGGCATCAATGCTTGTGAGTTCTCTTAACTCTTGAGATGAGAACATGCCATGACCTACTTCTGTTTATTTATTTTAAGAAAGAACGTTTACAAGTTGGAGTTAGCTCTTTCTTAGGATGAAAAGGCTGTGATACTGTATTAAAATGTATTTACTGGTTCTGTGTGTAAGGTTAATGCTTAACTGAGAAAGGAAATCTATAGCTTAAGGAGAAGAATACTTAATTTACTGGGACATATACCATACCAGGGAGTTAAATATGTGCTTCCAGTCAACTTCAGAAAGAAGCTGTTCTTGGAATGACAGCTATAGGACACTAATATGCCTATTTAGTCATATCTTCAAATAATCTTGACCTAAATAAATTCCACAGACATTTTGTCACTCACTTACAGGCAGTATTTTAAGGGAATTTGATTATATTTCTGACAATGAGAGTTGTAACTTAAAAGCAAGTTGTAGCCTTTTCAACAATCCATTTGCACCGTTCCACTTTGCCTGAAGCTGGTCCATGGTAAGTAGTAGTAATTATTTGTGCCAGTCTGGACAAATTTGGAGGAAAATATCCTCCAAATTATAAGCTATTATAAGCAAACTGCCAAACCTATTTCAAAACAACTGTAGTCAATGACATCATATCATTTATTTGTTTTATTTTTAAAATCAAAGGCAAGAAAACAATATTTAAAACCTGGGATGAATATGCTATATTTCTGAGTATCTGAAAGCACAGGAACTTCTGATAGTGTCATTATGCTGTGTAAAACACGTTTAGTTTAGTAACTAATTTAATTAGTCTTCTCATACATCAGTGCATTGTTCATTATGGTTTATATTTATGCCCTGAATAATGTTTGTGGGACTTAGCAGTATGTTTTAGAACATGAAAATTACTAAGTTTGGTGGTGGGGGCCCGGAGGCGGTGGTAGGAAGTCATCTTTCCATTGTATAATCCTTCTGGTCTGAAAGAGAAGTGACACGTTAATGCTATGATAGGTCCAAGTTTACTTTGATTTTATCAGATAATTTCAAAGGAAAGTGGGTTTGACACTAATGGAATAATACTCCCTGGGTTTGTATCCAAGGAGGTTTCAGTTTGTCTTTGACTATAAATATTATTAACTAGTAGAAAATCAGTAGCTGGCAGTTTTCCTTGGATATTGTATTATTTTGAATTATGCTGTATATTCATTTATGTTTGGTCAGAGCTGATGTTACTCCACTCATTCAGCAGTCCAGGGGAAGACAGATGATCTGACTCACAGTTCACAGCCAGAGGAATGGAGTGGTGAACAAAATTACTATTTTTTATTGAGTTTATTCACAGTTTATGAGCATCTCCCAGTCTGTGAAAATAAGGAAGGACTTAAAAGGAAAATAAGTAGGACTCTTAACTAAAATGTAATCTGTCAGTTTAAAAAGATGCTTTTAATTTCCCTCTGAGAAGTTCAGGATATTATTCCCATGTTGTATGTTGTTCTGTCAGTCATGGGAGGTGTTTTCCAATACACATCTTGAGTAGCTGGAAATATTTTAATATTAGTTTATTGGCTTTGATCCAATCAAGATGATAAAAGCAGATGGAAGAGAGATGCAAAGAAAGAAGGAAATAATTTGGCTTCAATTCAGGCTATTAAATATTTGGCTTCATGCCAAGTAGCTTAATTTCAGATGGGCTAACATACTTCATCTCCATTAAAGGAAAGGCAAATTTAAATACAAGAAAGGCAAAATTTAGGGTGAGATTACCTCGTCTTTATTTCCCTTTTCATCAGAACTATTTTTAACTAATCTGGAATTTAAAATAACAAAAGTGAGGGGTTTTTAACCCTTCTGCAATTAAAGACTGGTGATTTGCCAGAGATGTCTTAGGTACTTTGATTCAGCAGCTGAGATGGCCTGGCAAGCAATGACCTCTGGGATATTCAGAGCTGAATGTTAACCTCCATCATTTCTGTATCTGCCTCCTACTTTTTGCTGTGAAGAACAGAAAGCTCAGGCTGCACCATGTATATCACACTGCAGCAGTCTGAAACAGCTCAGTTTGGCTTGGGGGCTCTCATGCAAATTTTTTCATAATGTTTGTTGAGGGAGTGTGGGTTTGCAACCAAACCTACAACCTTTGAGATACAAGTTTAGGGCTTGAATAAATTCAGACTCTTTAAGTGCAACTTGTTCATGACTGTGAAGTTTCACTTTGCTCCCAAATCACGTAGAACTGTGAGCTGTGCATGATTAGGATGCAGCAATAGGAACTATGAATCATTTGCTCCAGTTTTATGAGTCTTTGAAGATTATAGATGTGAGGCTTTTGTTGGCTATGATGTGCTTTATATAGTCTCTGGGTCTGTTCCAAGCTGTCCATGTGAAAAGACATGGCTTCAGATCAGTATAACTTTTCTAGAAGACAAAGAACTGTGTCAGTTCTAGCTACCTTTAAGCACATGGTGTGATTCCTTCATTCAGAAGGAACCCAGTCAGATCTATGGAGATCCCATTCAAGGGGACAGATTCTTCTTGGATGCACTTGTCTCCATTGTCTGGAACCAGGTGCCTTAGTGTTGTTGGATAGCTGGGATGCTGCACACAGTTGCAAGTTATTTTCAAACAGCTCAGTAACAGGAAGTCTCATTTGTCAATATCCATTAAATGCGGAAAATTGCTGCTGAACCATTGGTGTCTGATGGAGGATCTCCCATTATGGTCAGTGAACCATTTGTGCATCCTCTGACTGCCTTTGGCATACAAAAACTCTGTTTTGTTTATCAGAATTGGACTCTTCACTGTAGATTTTCCTATTACCTTATATTATTACTGACCTCTGAAAGCTAAATAGAAACCACTGCTATTTCACACATAACTACTCTCTTGTGAGATTTAAAGAAAGTATCTTCAGCTAAAGAGGGGAAACTTTCTGAATGGTATCAGTGATTAAGAGAAAAAAATATGCAAAAATAATGTTAATTGGAGGGGCTTTAAATGTAAATTTAGCTTTTAGGACCCTACCAAATGTTTTCTTCTCCAATGAATTACATGGATATGAGCAATTTTTCTGTTTTCCATTCCAAGACCATATGATCTCATAGGTTTTGACAACTCTACCTCAGGTTAGTAAAAGTCTCTTGTTTCTGAAAATATATTCACAACCAGGAATGTCAAGGGAAGAGTTCATTGCAGAGATTAATTCCAGAAGGAGACAACAAAGGTGATGTTACTAAATATTTTTGGTTATTGGAAATATATTTTGAAAACTTTATCAACTTCAACCATTTGATTTTGACTTTATCTGCAAACCCAGATGGCCTATTTGGGCAGCCAAACAGAGCTATTGGTTGAGAATTGTAATTTTGCAAACTTGTTAAATATGAGAATATTTTTTCAGGGCTGGCTGCAGCTGCAGTGAAAAATTGCAGAATTGTTTGCCAGTCATGATGGGGTGCAGATGGGAGCCTGAATTCTTGCAGCTTCAGAGCAATATGGAATATTTCCTTTACCTTTCATTTATGACAGTACCACCAGCACATGTTTTATTTTCAGTTAGAAAGTAAAAAGTAAAGATATGGTTTAGGGTCCACTGCCATTAGGAAAAGACTTCCATTACCTTGGCATGGGAACCTTAGTTCATGTCATTGAGGAACAACACACTCTGAGTTAAGGCATCATAATTTGTTCTGTATAACTCAGATGAAGGAGGTTCCTAATCTAGGGATGAAGCACTTTTGGTGAAAAAGTGCTTCATCCCTAGATGTAAAGCACAGGCACGGTGACATTATACAGTGAAGCACTGAGCTGCTGTGGTTTTGAACTCTGTATAAGAACTCCTATAGATTAGGACAGAAAAATACACGGATTAGCAGATATGCCATGCTTATGGTTTGCATAACATAAGGAATTACAATTTAAAAGAGCTAAGAAAAATTGCATTTATCATGCAGTTATGACATGGATACTATTTCAGACTTTTTAATTTGTATACTGTCTTTCACTGTGTTTATTTCTAGTTGGATTTTAGCATACTGCTAAAACCTTCTGTAATGTGTATATTATTAGCAGGGTGATGCTTTTAAGAAAAGGATAAAACCAGTGATAAATTTTCTGTGCTTCTGAGTACTCTGTTCATTGTGAAGTTGGAATACAAAATGTCCATTTTGCTTTGATCGAGAATGTCATGTTGTCTCTCTCTGTATTTTGTCTCTATTTTTTGTTTGTTTGTTTGTTTGTTTGTTTTGTTTTGTTTTGTTTTGTTTTGTTTTTTGTTTTTTCTGTATGTAGTTACCTCCAGGGTAGTAAAGACAGTAGTAGACAGTTGGCAACCATCAAAGAAATAATGAAGCATTTCCTTTAGAGGCTGTGGAGCTGTTCAAAATATCACTTGAAGGCTAAGAATAGTACAGAGAATTTAAATTACTTTTCAGTGTTGGATTTTTGTGCTACCTCTACAGAGTGAACTTTTTTTTCCTTGGTTTAGGAAGTTCCTATGATTATTTGAATCTATGGAAAACAGTTACTGAAGTATGAACTGAAGAAGATGTTATCTTGGGACAAGGAAAAATAAGCCCCAGGAATCAGAAAGACAATGTTTCTCTCTCATTATTTTGGGTCACTGAAGATTACATCTGAAAAGGATAATCTCAGATAGGTATTTCTGGGCTCACATATGGAGAAGTAGGACAAGAGATTATTTAACAGCTCAACACAAAATTTGTTGGTTAGGGTAGCTGGTGCCAAATACTCAGTGTACTTGGCAATAAATTGCTTTTTATCTAGCTTAGTCTCTTTGCTAAAAACTAGGGTAACTAATGCATACTCAAAAAAAAAAAAAAAAAAAAAGGGAAATGTTCCTTCTTGGATTAAGGCATGAAAACTGATTAAAAATAGCATCTCTTCCCAGACTCTGGAGTCCAGAAAGCAGGTAACCAGAGGAGAGGGCTACCTGTAAAGGCCACTGCTTTTTCAGTGTCAGAAGGTTCCCTAGGACCTTGTAAGGCACTGTTGTTTCAGTAAATGGAAAGTCAGCTAACAAACATGCCAGTTCACTTCAATAATAGTCCTATTCCTGTAGGCAAAACAAGTGTTAAAAAAGATACATTTGTGAAGAAACTGATTTTAAGATTTAAGAATTAATATGTCATTGGCTCAATGAGAAGCATTTTAAGAAAAGTCATTTGTCATCCAAAATGGTATTGATGTTGTCTCTGGAAGTGTTCTGCAATAGGGTTGTAGTTAGAGTAATACCTAGGTTTGTGCCAACAGAGCATAAAAGACAACAGCCTCAGAAATCTGGCTTTGACTCTCATATAAGAATAGATTCATGTGATTTTAATGTGTTTTATGTTAAAAAATCCTGCAGAGTTAACCAAAATAGTCTAGAACTCAGTGACTGCATAATAGAAATTATGCTCTCTGTTATATTTTGACATGTATGAAGATAGTTAAAAGATGTGATGCTGTGCAAACCAGACTAACATGGAATAAGAAAATATTCAACAAATTTAACAAGTAACATTCTATTGGTTCTGTAGGTGTTGTATTTTATTTACTTAATATGATATATTCAAGATTTTTCCTTGAAACCAGTAAACAGATCTATCCCAAACATGCCTGAAATCAAACTGTAAGTTCTCTCTCATGGTGAGCAAGAAATATTAACTTTTGCTATACAGTCTTCCTGAAATGATGGAAATTGGTGCGCAATACAAAGCCGAAAGTTTAAATAAAGTGAGTAGCTCAGTAGGCTCGTGAGCACCCCACTTAGAGCAGCTGGCGTATTCTTAACAGAAAAGAACTTCAGTGGGATATTTTTTCATTAGTGTTTTTGTCCTGGCAAACAAAGAAGTAAATTGCTTAGTGACTTACCCTGCAGCTTGATAACATATGAATGAGGTGTGAGGTCATGTTCTGCCATCCTTAAATCAATACCTAACCTCACAGGCATTTATTTGCTCTCTAAAGGTGATTATGATCTGCATTACAACACCAATACCGCTGGTTTTAAAACAGCAAATTAAATTATTTATTATATATGAGTAAAAAACTCACTACACAGACTGTCCAAGAAGAGAGCATTTCAGGAGCTCAGGTGTTTAAACTAAAGATGATATGTGAAAGTTTCTGCGTCTTTAGTTTAAAAAAGCATCTTTTGAAGCAGTTTTCATGGAGTCATAGTTGTATGAAAGATTCAGAGAAAAGTTTTATAATTTGCAAGTCTTAAATGCCTGGAAAATGTATCTGGAGCTTACAGGCATCTCCATGATGAATACTCAAGCTGAAAGGAGATTTTCATCTCCCTGTGGCATGCACAGATAGAGCTGTGATTCTCACTGAATATTTGTTGTGCTGCTTTCATTTTGTTCGGAAGGGTGTGGATGGATAGCAAAACAATGTTCTAAAATTAAAAGCTCAGAAGACCTTAAACTGACCTCCTAAGTCCACATAATAACAAAGCAACGTTGAAGGCCTGACCTCACAAACTCAGAAAGCACAGTGCCAAATAATCTTGTACAGTATAGGAAAGCCAAAATATTGAACCTTATTTTAGCTCTGCTCTGACAGATGCACTGCAGCCTTAGGCTCAGGAGCTTTATGTGCTTTTCTGCTCATGAGTAACATTCAGCTCAAGCTTGTGGAAAAAAACAAAAAAAAGAAAAAGAAATCCTGCATGTTCGCAAGTGGAGGTCCCCTTGCTGCAGGGCTGAGGACACGGGCAGTGCAGACCCTTGTACAGCTGGGGCAAGAGGTGTAGAGTGCATGGCCCTTTGGGTTTTTACTTTGCTTGCTTGGGAAGGGATGGCAGGAGCTAGATGCAATCAAGTAGTGAAGTGGCAGTCCAGGAAACACCAGTGCTTTGCTGGTGAAGGCTGACAAGAGGTCCATGCCCCTGCTCTGGCGTTTGTTGTTTACAACAAGTCAGGGTGGGACTCTATCACTTCAAGTGACTGTGTCTACGTGAGTTGTGTCGATGCAAGACTATATGCAGTGAAGTAGAAAACAGAAACCTATATTAGACCTTTGTATTAAGGGACAAAGATCTGTGAGGGTTTAATTCCAGATCCCTTCAAAGGTCCTTCTTAGCTCAACCCTGAGTCTGGGTACCGTGGTACACTCTCAGCACAAATGTAACAACTAGAAATTTTTCTTTGGGATTTAGATACATTTGGTGAATTGCTGAGGCCATTTTCTGAGCTATGGAGTCAGTCCTAAGGACTGGGTTTGATTACCTAAATGCACTAATCTCTCTCAGATGGAGAGACTATTTAAATGCTGCTGGACCAAGTTATCTGCAGTGAGCTTCATCTGAGTGCTGTCTTCACTTTGAGGATACTTGACTTGCAAAAGGTCTTTATAACAAAGTGTTAACTGCAAAATGTGTTTGTAGTGACACAAATGTGTCTGTTTAGGGCTCTAACGTGGGAAATATTCCTCCTCAAAAAAGCTCTTACGCTAGGAAGTTTGTGTTCTGACAATGTGCTGCATTTATGTGGATAAAAGTACAATGGACTTCCTCTGTAAGTTACACAGCATGCATAATGCTTTTATTGTAAAATATTACATTTTTCCTTTTGTAATAAAATGGCAAAAAATGTTAAGACAGCAGATACAATGGAAGTGCTGCAAATGAACTGTTTAGTCTTCTGCCTTGTCAGTCCATGCATAACGTTCTGGTTTACACTTTGTAATTGGATTGCTGTTTATTTAGTTAAAGGGTTTTTTTCAGTTTGGAGTGGAGAGTAATGTTTTGATCTTAGTTTAAAATTGAGGAAATAATATAAAAACTCTGAACTTTCTATATAATGGAATGGGGATGCTTAAGTTAAAAAATGAATGCATATTTGGAAATCAGATATTTATTTAGAGTTTCATATTGACATTAAAAATTGTCACAATGACAAATGACAAATATGGTATACAGAACACCAGTATATCTTCTATATGATGAAATTCAAGTGCAATTACTTCAGGATACCTTGGTACTTGAAATTTGTCAGGAAGTTTGTGGGACAGAGCAAGAGGAAGGTTTGCATTCCTTTCCGAGTGAAGATAGATTATAAGGCCTGGTGGGATTTTTATCCAGAGATACTTGCAGTCATTAGCCTTGTCAGGATTTTTTTTTTAATCTGAGCAGCAGGAACTGTGACTAACAGTGTGTGCAGTTGCTAACAACATTATGATGGCTGAACTAGGTGCTGTCAGTATTATCTCTTATAATACAGATATTTCTTAAGCTGTGGGTACAGAGGGTGGTGTGTGATCGATGAAGGATGAGAAGACCTGAGAGGGATGTGGATTTTTTTTCCAGTTGAGGGAGGGAGACATTTGCTCCCAGACCTTCCACACTGTGATTGTTTTCCCTAGGTTTTTGGCACAGCCTTCTCCAGGCAGCAGAACCGTTTGCACCACGAAGAACTGAAAGGGCTTGGCATTATCATAGTGTTTTATGGATGCAAAAATCACTGCCACTTCGTCTGGGTATAGTACAGAGCCTGTCAAAGGTGGCCCGAGATAAGGTGAACTGATGAGAAGCTGAGAGCTCATCTATTCCCATACACATCTGAAATTCCAGGAATGTTATATCAGTGTGCTTCACCTTGCTTGAGAGGGCAGCAGCTATAGGAAATGTTGCAGAATTTGTCAAGCCCATGAAAGGATACATTGAGTTTGGATGGTGTACAGCTTTATCTTTTCATGTTCTTGTGAAAGGGTAACTTGCAATGCTGGGAGATTTCAGGCCTGGAGCATTACATGAAATACTTGACAAAGAATGTTAATACTTGTCTTTTCTGTTCTGGTCAGTTGTCCTTAAAGTAAGTCCTGCAGACTCCATCTGGCCTTCCTTATGTGACTTTGAAAAAGTCAGCACTATAAACTTCATCTGATTGTTAATTTATTATGGTGGGGTTTTTTTCTTCTCCAGACAGATGGAATAGTAAGAAAATTCCCTTCGCTGCCAAGAAACAAGAAAAATGATGATATCATATTCAGGTGCTTTCCTCTACTCCATTTACTCTGCATTGCAATGATGTTATGGAGGGAAGGGGTAAACACACATATTCGCTGCCAAAGTTTCCCTGCATGTGGAAGAATGAAGAAAAATAAAAATTTTTCTTAAAAAAAAAAATTTAGAAAAGGAGAGAAAAAATGTTGGAGGATTTTTTTGTTTTGTTTTGTTTTTTGTCCAGTGGGATGCATTAGCAGAACTTTCATGTATAAGAAGCAAAGGTGGTTGTTGTGTTATTCTTGCCTGTGACCCTTCAGATGGACAAATATGTTGGAGATGGATCTTAACATGGTTATTCCTTCCTTCTTGTTTAAGTGATCAGTTTGCCATTCCCTCTAATTCTGCCCTTTCTATGACTTTTACCTTGCCCTTAGGTATCTCTACCTAGTCTTTTTAAGTGGGCTGATATTTCCTTTATGGTAGGATAATCCTCCATTTCTTAGGATTTTTTTAAGGTGACAAGGCAGCTATCTTCCATAATCTCTATTCCTGCATATCGCAGAAAGTAGCCATCAGACTTCCATTTAGGAGCTTGAGAGCTGACTGTTAATTGCTGTTAGTTAAAAAAGATTAAATCCATGGACTGAAGAAGCCTGTGCAAGACATACAAGGAGTTAAACACACATGCTGGTAGATGAATCCTAGGCACACGTGGAAATGCTGGTAGATTTTGAGAAGTTTGGATTTTGCACAAAGCCTCAACTTTGCTATAAGCCTAAGGCAAAAATAATTTCCAATTTTTGCAAAAGAACGATCTTTTTAGCATTTTATACTGAATTAGGTACTTCCAAATTTAGATATATCCATATATATGTCAACCCTCTGCTCTGTTCTGTGGCTCTTTATGGGACTGCTACAGATGGGAAACCAATGTAACCAGCTTCCTACCTATGCCCCTTGTATCCCAACCAAGAATGGAATAGTGGTAATGAGGGGAAGCTGTCAGAAACTACATGTTCAGGAAAACACAGTAGCTGCTGCTGCTTCTCGAGAGCCAGTATAGTCAACTGCAGCTCAGGGGAACCACAGTTTAATACCAAACACTTCTCCAGAGAGTGTGTTTCTGAAAAAAGTTTTAATCTAAATTAAAATATTGGTGACTTGACTTGACTAATGCAAACTATTTCAGCTTGTTCTTTATGTCCTTGATAGTAATTATATTATGCAGTGCTCAATCTACCACTGCATTTTCAGTTAAGCGCTGAAACTAAAAAAATGCCCTCGTTGTCTGGGAGATAACACTCCCCTTTATTGTTTTTTTTTTTTAAGGAAATGGTTTCTCAACAATTTTTCAGTCCATCTGGAGAAGAATAATTTCCTAAAGGTACCCACTGACTACGTTTTGATTTTTAGTAATCGCTCCTCCCACAACAAAATTGGAATTGATATCTATTCATCAGAAGATTGGCAGGCAAGAAATGCAGGCAAATGTGTACGACTAAAATGTAAAATCTCCTGAAAACCAACATACATTCAGATATTTATGAATAGATTTGGAAATGCCCAAAATGCTTTGGTGTTCTTAAGTATTATTCTCCCAGTTCATTGAGCCTTTTGGAAAAAGTTTCCAAAGCTTCCACTGATGAAAATTCCAGACCTCTCATTAGAATTATATTCCATATTTACATTAGAAAGTTTGTTTAATACCTCACTTTGTCTTCTTTGAATCTTGTCCTCAGTAAACTTGGAGGCCAACACATCTGCCCTTTAGTGGTGTCTTCTTTAAAACATCGCTAATAACTGAAAACATTTTTTTCTACTATTTTTCTATATGTCTTGTTTTCTTGACTCCATCAGAATTTTCTCAGTATCTTTTTTGAAATATATGGCCTAGCGCTGGACCCTAAAATCATACTTTATCACACTTGGAAGGGTTACTTTATCAATCCTGCATATAACACTCCTATATATATATATATATATATATATATTATCCCTAAGAATATGGCAACTCTGATTTATGTTTAGCTTTGATTTATTCAAATATTGGTGGGTTTTTTCCTTTCCATTTTCTTTTTTGTTTTTAGAACTGCTGTCTATTCATTTGCTTTCAATCTTCTATTTGTCATGGCAGTTTCTGCTGAAATGGTGTATATGCTATTTGTCTTAAACTAAACTACAACCTCTTTCTAGCTCTTTCTGCAGTTTGTCTGGGTATTTTACAATTCTTAAAATTGTAGTCTCCAAAGCATTTTCAGTCTTTCATAGAACCATAGAATTTTTAAAGTTGGGAAAAATTTGGTTGAGTCCAACCAGTGACCTAGTTCTGTCCTGTTCACTGATGCCTCAGGTTTTAACTTTTATATTTTTCAAATCCTGTACTGCCTAGTGTGTAACTCTGAAGTTTCTTGTGGTCTGTTAACTTCTGCTCTCCCATGGTGGTTAGACATAACAAACCTCTCTAGGCTTCCCCACCAAGGACACCAGGCCCCAAAATGTGTCAACTAAAAGCCTCTGAAGGGGGCCAAACTTGGGGTAATTACATCATGAACTGAGGTTATAATTGGACAATTAACCCTGATATGCAAATGAACCAAACTTACAAAAGTGTGAAGAACTCATGACCCAGGGTCCATCGTAACCCAGCCTTTTGACTGTCCAGGGTGTACCTCTGAAGGCCCTTCAAATAAATACTTACCTTTATTCTCTTGTTCTTGTCTCGTGTGTGTTTTTAGGTGGCCATTGAAGGCATCAGCACCACTAAGCTGTGTCCCCAAGTGCCACGCCCACATTATTTTTTTAACTCTTCCAGGGGTGCTGACTCCACCACCTCACTGGTGCACTGCCTGTTGCAATGGTTGACCTCTAAAGATATTTTATGGTTCATCATCTCTGTCTTTGATGAAAATATTTATCAAGGTCCAAGCCCACAACAGAACACAAACTTTCACAACAAATTATTTGTAGCTCTTGAGGATGCTTTTTAGTTTACTTATAAAAATATCAGGTCATGCAGTGTCAAACTCCTGACTAAATTCACCAGCTCTATTTTCCCACTGGGTAGTTTGGCATAAGTTGCTTACCTGTTCATTTCATAGGTACTAAGAAATAAATAAATAAATAAATAAATACTTTGTTGGATGATCTTTTCCTTTTTTCTGAGAACTCAGTTACAGATCACTGAGTCTAAAATTCCTAATTTCTTGCTAACCCATAATAATAATAATTCTTTCCCTTTTTTTTGCCTCCTGATTCACCTAGATTCCACACAGGGGCAATGCTAGAGTTCAGACAATATCCTCAGCAGGCCTGGCTAGCTCTGTCAGGTGTGAAGTGTGAGGTCTCCCAAGCATGAGAACTTAATTTCTCTCTTCAGCAGCACTAATAAATAATAAACAAGAGACACAGGCTTGTAGGGGAAATTTAGTCCCTTTAACCCCTGGGCTTCACTAAGCACAAATGTCAGGTAAAAGAGATGCTGTCCTTGAGTACCCTGTTTCACAGATACGTTGGGAGTTTGTAGTGAGGGAGTGGAGGAGATCGTGATGCTACAGCCTAGGTACCCATCCTACCCATGTTTTAACAAAGAGGTCTTCAAAAAATTGAAGGTGCAAATAATCAAGTTTGCTTGTAGAGAGATCGTACAGGAAGTGGAGACCTGTAGCAAAGGCCACCTGGTCATGTTGAAGGGTGTCTGCTGGCAGTGGTCCCTACTTAGGGACCTGTGAACATGAGGGTCTGTAGTCACATCTCTTCCTTCTGTGTTGTACAGAGCTGTTTTCTCTAGCATTGTGGCCTCTCGCTCTGTGGCCATCACTTCCACTGATGCAGGTGAGAGGCTTTGGATTTTGTGCCCTATGGCAGGATTTGGTTTGCCTCAGCAAAACTCTGATGACTGAAATCTGAAATCCAGCTGGGGTCAGTATCAGATCCTTACAATGTTTGGGGCATAGAAGAAGAGTTCAGCATCCTCCTGCAAAAATTCTGCTCTTTGCACTCAAAAAAATACTTGCTCTTTGCCCTCAGAGACAACTGGCAGAGCTCTTGCCAGTTTGAATTGACTGCAGGTACTCAGCATGAAGTTGTTGGTTGCGCTTCAGGCGACACACAAGTGGTCAAATATTCCTGATGACTATAATTTCCCTGGATATATGAATGACACCATTTTATGAATAAGTACCATTTCCTTTTATGACTGGTTAGTATTACTACGCACATGTGAAATATAGGAAGACTAATATATAATTTTAATTTTTTTTAACTGAGAGTTCAATAGCAGAATAGACTGGTAGTCTACTTAGCTTTGTATCCTCACTTTTGGAGTGGTCAGTAGCCGATGGTTAGGGAAAACTGTGAGAAATTATACAAGTTGTAAATTATTCTTCCTCTTGTGATTTTCTCAGGCTCCAGCAGTCAGTATTTTAAAAAATTCCTGGAGGTTGTATCTGTTCTGTTATATTTATGTACTCATCAAGTCGTGAAGTCAATTAACATATTTTTTTAATCGAGAACTTGTTGGCACTGTTATGATCAGTGACATCTCATGGCGATGAATACAATAGTAATAGACATAGTAGTAGTAATAATAGTAATAATGATAATGATAATAATAATAATAACACCAACCCCCTTGAAAATTATTTTAAAATCTCCTTTTGTTTTAAACCCACAACACCAAAATTTCATAGTGGAAAACTACTTTTCACAATTAATTTGCTGTGACATTTGCTGTTTGACATCTAGACCCTAACTACTTAGCCATCTGTTTTCCTATGAAGAGCTCCTGCCTACTTACCTCTCATAGTACTCATAAGTTGCCCTGTACACGTCACTTGCTACCCACTCAAAACCTTGGTTTCCTCATGTCTTGGTTTAAAAGACAG
>VZTI01001779.1:620966-652974 GCA_013397865.1 Struthidea cinerea | reverse complement strand
TAAATTTCCAAGTCTTAAGTTTTGGCCATTTACTCTCAGCCTCATGAAAAATAACAGACTGATGGTTTATGGAGACAAGGCACAAAGTACCTAGACATGTAAAAATGATGGATGTAGGTCAAAAAATCTATATATCATTTTTAGTATTTTTATAATAATTTTCTTTAAATGGGGTGGTTCCCCCCTTCCCCTCCTTCTCTTCTTCACTGCTGTCTTTAGAGTTGATGACAAGATATTCTGATATCCTCATCCTTGCAATATCTAGACCTATAAAAATAATTAACTTCTCCCACCTTAGAAATATAGAGACAGAAACAGGAATGCTTCACCCTGTAATTTATAATATTGCAGCACCGTCCCTTAATGTTGTAATCAGGCCTGCAAAGTCTTATCATGTTGTAGAATATAATGAACTTACTTATTCATTTCAACATCACATTTCATCTTAGTTGTTCTCCACATTACTTGCTTGTCCCTCCCCTTTTCTGGAACAGTGGCAAGAACATAGACATTTTCTCATTCTTTGTTTTTCCTTTTCTTCACCTTCTTTTAGCTCAGGGCTTGAGCTGAGTCAACAGACTGCTCCAGGAGGCTGGAGGCTCATTTGCCTGTGCTCCCTAGGAATTTACTCGTGTAGTTTTTTCATTTTTGGGGTGTGTTCTTAAGGATTTATTTCACCTAGTTATGTGGTTTACACCAAAAGGTTGAGTAAGCACTTGGCTGCATGAGGAGCGACAGCAGCAGGGCTGGAGGCAGAGGATGCTCTGGGCTTCCCACGCAGAGCCCTTGCGGGGCCTTGTTGCTCTGAGCATCTGTGACTCAAATGTTGCCACTTAAAGCAGTGTCTGCCAGAAATTGGGAGGGAGAATTGGGATGGAATGCCCCATCTCTGGAAGGGTTCAAGGTCAGATTGGACCAGACTTTGAGCAACCTGGTTTAGTGGAAACCTTCACTGCCCATGGCAGGAGTGTTGGAACTAAATGGCCTTTGGAGGTCCCTTCGAATGCAAACCATTATATAATTGTATGAACTAGGATTGTTCCTGTCTTCCTTTTGGTTGCCTAGTGGGGAGTGGAGGGCTGGATCTCTTTTTTCTGACCCTCAAAACTGTCCATATTTAATATAGGATTCATTTGATAACAGCTTATCCAATAGAGATGATTTTGGCTTTTTTTTCCCTGAGGCTTTTTTTTTTCTCTGCATTTTGTTAGAGATTATGATTAAGAAACAGCTCTTGTCCCCCAAGATGGAGCTGGGGCCAGATCCTGACTCATTCCCTTTTCTGTGTAGGAGCAATGCAAGGAGGTGTTGGGAGCCATGGGCATGGGGAGGGCCTGTAGCTCTACTGTAGCCTTTGCTCACAGCATCTCTTGCACTTTGATTTTTCAGAGCATGGCACAGGTCTCTAGCATTGGGTCTGTCCATTTCTTGTGCCGGACATATCTAGAAATGTTAAAACCCACCAGCAGAAACGTGTAATAATTTTTTTTTTTTTTAAATTCTGTGTGCATGGTGTGAAGCATTTAAATAACTCATGTGATTTTTAGCCCTACTGAGCCCCAGGCTGCCGTTAGAGTTTGTGGGCTGGAGGTTTGGGTGTGCAGGGGATGTTTTACAGCCAGCTCATCTCTCCATCAGGTATTCTGCTAATGCACATTGACAGATATTTTGTGAAGCAACATTCAGTCTATTTATTGACCCCCTGGCCTCAAATGCATACATGCAGCAGAGCATTCCAGCTTGTATTTAATGCTGAAACATTTGTAAGTACTGTATATCCTATGATCTATTGGACTAATGAAAAAGAAGGTTTATCACTGCAGTCCAGTGTAAATCTGCGGATAACCTTACTGTACAGTCAATTTATTCCTTTAAAAGGTTTATTCCTTTATCAGGTGTTTGTAGAAGGTTTCACCATAAGTACAGCAGAGACATAATTTGCTGTGGGGCAGATTTATTTGTTTCACAGGGTTATTATTTTAACAGTCTGATAATCACTATGAGTATGTTTCACCATTTGGTATTTCTGTGTGTATATGCGAAAGTGTGTTTATTCATTCCCTGAACAGGTTCATTTTCTTATCAGCTATTCATTTTAAAGAGTTTTATTACATATTCAGAGTGTGTAGGGTACTAGAGTGCAGTAATTTTATTAAGAGATTTATTTAGTGCCAGATATTCATTTAGCTGGCATTTGCTGTAGCACAATCATATGCTTTCACCTGGCCAATTTTCTTTGCATATCACAGTTTGCTATAAACAACACTTTCCCTGCACTGCAGCCTTCAAATTCCTTTTTTTCCCCCTTTTTAAAAAAACATTTTACAGGGAACTCCCCCACACTCTGCACGCTTTCATTTATTTTATTCATCATATTTGATTTTTTAAAGTATCAGTTTCAGGGAGAGGGGATCTTGTGAAGTGGCTTTTTAAAAATAAATATGCTTAAAGATTCTGCTAAGAGGAGGTTTCAGAAATGTCTCTTTAATGTCACTTAGGAATTGCTTGAGTCTCAGCACACAGCCAGTGACTCACTGGAGAAAAGCAGTTGGAGGATGGTCCCAAAACAAGACTCTGGGTTACTCAGAAACTATGTGGTTTTGGTGTTTTTCTATGATTTAACAATTTTTATGTTATATGAATATTAATTCTAGAAAGAAGAGGAAGGAAACTGCATAAACTGTAGGTGTCTGTCTTTAACTTGGCATAAAATGAAGATATAAAATAGAGGAAAAAGAAATCTACCTGCATCACTGAGCCTCATGCTGGGGTAAAATAGCGTCTTATTTGAATCTTCCTGATGTCCAGGGGTGTTTCAGGCTGATTTCATAGGATGGAGACTTGGGGTCTAGTTGGTGGTTTACCTTTCTCTCCCACAGCTGTCTGTAAGAAAGAGCTGTAAAATAAAGCTGTGAGCCCTCTCTACTCTGTGCTCTGAAACAGCTGGAAGTCATGGAGGAGGCAGAGGGTGATGCTGCACATCCCTGGGGCCCAGGTACAGATTTCCAGGCATGTAGAACTCTTTACTTTGAATTACTTACGTGAGAAAGAGGCCTTCTGTAGCAAGGAGTTTTTCTGGTCCAAAGAATATGGGAGTCACTGAAAATTTCTGAGCTCCATTTGTGCTGGGTCAGGTCCTTAACTGCAGGGGATTATTTCTAGTAATCCAGCATAGTAAACTAAACTGGAATCTTCTGCATAACAGCACAGCTGTCTTCTGATTCCTTCTTTGTCTCATTTCTAGAAGAATGTTTTCTAGATGCTTGACTAGGCTCAAAAAGGCAAAAGCATTTTTATCAGCAGCAAAGTCAGTGATGTTTAATGTTGAGTTTTCTGAGGTCAGTGTAAGATCCTGTATTTATTTGGAGTCCAGATTTATTGGGAGATTGGAAATTCTGTTGGAGATAGAAACTTTAGAGAAGTTCTAAGCATCTACACATCCATACTGAGTTGAAGAATGATACTTGCGCCCTCTACCTAAATTTTTTTTATGATAGAAAGCAAGACTTTTACTTAGAAGTTGGCAGTTGGCACCTTTCAGACCTTGGATCAAAGTTTCATCTATTTTTCACTGTTTATCTGTAGCTGTCTTCTAAATATATATTTTGATCTCATTTTGCACATTGATTTTTAATTTCCCAGTACTTTTTAGGGTTTGTGTTGTCTTCTAACTTTTTTTGGTGCTATTATTTTCCCATTTTCTGTGTCGCCTAAGCCAACTTTTCCCTGAATTGCCTGAAACTTTTTCAAATAGAGAGACAACTATTAAACTTAGTGGTATTTCATTCTAATAGAGGTGCAGTATAGCTTCAACCATGTTATCAATACAAGATCAAAACTATTGATGAACACACAAAAGTAAATCAACATTTGTCTATAAACAGTGTAGTCCACTTAACAGATACAATTAATGCAATTTAAACATTTAACCAGATATCACGTAACATGTGCTGGGTTTTTCTTTCCACCAGATGTCCAGGGAATGTAAAATAACCTGCCAAAATTCACTGTAAATGGCAGAATTTATTTCCCAGATACATAAAGTAGTGAGTCAGTGTTACAGCTGATCAAAGAACTCCATTTCCAATGAAGTTTTGGAAAGTCTTTCCTGGTTTGCCCTGAAAGAAATCACAGTTCTTCAAACTTATTTTCTAAAACAGAGCTATGTTAAAATACCAGATCTTTACTGAAAAGAGCAGAGTTTTGTTTTGTTTATTCCCTGAGCTGTCTGGAGAATCTATCCTGATCCATGAAACATTTTTCATGATAAATTCTTGAAATCAATATTTAACTGCAAAACATTTACATTCTGACAAAAATGTATCTTCAGAAGAAAGAATGTTTAATTGAAAATGGTCTTAACAGCTCTAGTCTTAATGAAACTACCCATCAGTTTGCTCTTCACTGACTCATTAGTATGGTATTAAATTTATGACTACAGTTAAAAAAATCAGCTGTGGGTAATTGAACCCCTATTGTAAAGAACTGTGTTAAAATGTACTTAGTTATGCTCTAGGCTAATGTTATTTGTTAAGTCTCCTACGAGGGAATTAGCAGTTAAGTTTTGTTTTCATAGTGTTAATTATTACTCTTGATACTGCCATGCAACATCCTTGACTCACTGAGACCTTCCAGTGAGCCTGGATTGTGACAAGTGTGCTTCTCAGTGGGTAAATAGCATTAAATTGAGAAGCAGAGAAGATCAAAAACGGTACAAGTGGGCAGGTGTAACTCTGGGTGATGGACCCAGAGTCAAGTTTTTCCCAGGAGATGTTTGCTAGCTGAAAAGTGATGGTAATTTTCTTGGGAGTGTTAAAGACAGCCCAAAGACAGTGTGGATCCAGCTACTGAGTTTAGTCTGGAACTGTGTGAAAAATATATGATTTTTATTGTAGGTTGTATCAGTTCAGACAGAAGTCTTCATAAACTTTCAACTGGTTCCGCATCTGAGTCAATGGAAAAGCCCTGAATTATTTGTCACGATGTGCCTCCTCCTATTTGATTCTGGGAATTGCGATGAGTTATCCAAAGTTTGAAGGAAAGTTGCCTAGGCATCCCGAGTCCTGTGGGAACAAACCAAGGCACCATGGCCAAACACTTCTATTTCTGATTCTGCTCTTCACATAAGAACTGCATCAAGATCCCGTAATGCTGACTGTGAAGAAATATTCCTTTCACTCCAGCAGAACCATCCTGATTTACATCCACCTACTCTTGCTGCCCATTTTCTAATGACACCATGACATAGCTGCCTACTGTGCTTTGGCTCCATTTCAGGCCGAGACCGGAAGAGAGAGAAGGTTAAGAGAGAAGAGGTCCAAACATCTGAAAAGCTCAAAGCTCAATGTAAAAATCCCACTGCACACTCAGGTTGCATATTTTATGCTGCAAATATATGACATTGCAGTGTTCCATGAGTCCTTTATGCTTATTCAGGATATGAATATGTGTGTGAATACATATGGATTTGACTGAAATGACTGCTGGGGATTTGTTTTCTTCTGGTCCAAGTGCTGCTATACCAGGGATAAGACTCTTTTGGTAGCCTCAGCTTTATTAACAGTGAAAGATTGCTCTGATCTGCACCTATTCCAAAATTGCTTTTGCAATACCAAGAAATGGTCATTGCACAACTTCCCTTGACAGATTATTCTTGTGTGCTTGCTCTGAGAATTTTGGTAAGAGATAAGCAATGAGATTAAGACCATGCTTGTTTTCAGACTGTGATATTTAGGTTGAATATTCATGTGAACACAAGTGGTAAATGTTTTTCTAGATGTGGCCTCTGCAATGTGGGGTTTTGGGTGCCTTCACATTTTTTGATAGGCAGAATCAAGCCTTTGCACAAGTCTTGTGAAGCTTCATGAAAACCCTATGAAAGTTTTCTTTCAATATCAACAATGAAAATAACAGATCTGTAGATTTTTAAAAGGAAATGAGAACATTTTGAGTTATGAAGTTATTAAACAGTTTGATGCAATCAAGGAAGCTGAAAATAGCCTTATAAAGCAAGTGTTTAATTATTATTGCTTTTATACATGTAATGTATATGCAATTGTATAATAATTTTATATTAAATACAATTATTTTATAGTCAGCATAGAGTCAGAGATCAGGCCCACTCAGGGAAATAATCCATCTGGCTGTGAGGGACTGCTGGGATGACAATCTGCTTGCTACAAGCCTGAGAATGGCACAGAGCAGAATCTTTTGTTGAATGAAAGGATGCTCTGATATTAAGTCTGTTTCAACAGCTGAATCAAGCTAGAGCTTTGTAATTCCTTGTGATTTACAGTATCAGTTTAAAACTGAAATGCTATTTGATCAGATTTGAGGATGTTAACTTCCACCTTCTATAGCACTTTATCTGCATCTGACCATGTCCTGCTGAATAACAATTCACTGAAGAACGTGTATCAGCCTGAAGTAATTTAAAAAGAAGAATTATGCAAATGATCTCTCTTTATTTGGCTGTGCAGTGAGAGATCTTTCAAAGAAAAGAATAAGATGTAATTTCAACACACTTAGAAGTGGTGCTTCCAGGGGAAAAGGAAGTCTTTGAAGAAGCAATTTGTAGGCAGAGGTATTGTGCTAGAATGTGTAAATTGATGATTATTTACTAGTGAGCCTGTGAAGGAGAGAAACACATGCCACCTTTTATCAATGGGCGGTTGCTGCATGAGAAGCAGAAATCACGATGTTTTTTACAGTGTCTATTTTCACTGGCATTGCTTGCCAAGGCTGTAATGTTGATCTCTCCATTTAAACTGCAAAACTAGAAGAAATCATTTAATATGGCAGCTTTCTGCTCTACAGAAGCTTGAATGTCCTGGATGGCATCTCTGTGTAATGCAGATTATGTTTTTTAACACCCTCCCAGATTATGAATTATTGTCAGCAGAACTATTTTCACCCAGCTAAAGGCTAGAAGGTGTTTTTAAGTTTTGAAGGAAAAATTGGATCTTGCACCTCTGCAGGAAGGAGCTCAGCTGAGCTCCTTGTCTTTGAGGAGAGGTTCCAGTATGGCACTGCAGTCGTGTTCCCCTTTGCTCCTCATCCTCTGCCCTCTTGAGTCTGGTATCTGCCTTGCCTCTCTCCTGTGGAAGAACAAAGGCAGCACTGTGGGCTTGAATCCCCAGAAATGAAAGCAGGCCTGGAACCCATCCCTTGCCTTGTGGGCAAGCCTGAAGGGCTTAACTGGTGCAGGAATGCTCCCCATGGAGAGAAAAAGTTCACTAAGAAAGTTAAGACCTTTAGGGTATGGGTCTTTAGAACCCATAAGGAATGAATCTCTCTGTATCCCTTGTGCCACTTGCCAGCTCAGCATGTCATTGCATGGCTAAGAGCTCAAGCATTTCTGTGAAGCAGCTGGGCTGTAGAAGCCATTGTCACTTTGGATCTACAACCCCAAAAAATCTGTCCAGACAGTGGTAATGCATAAGAGCCCTGATGTCTCTTAAAACAGAGTACAAATATGATGAGGAGCCTTCGAAACCTTTATTATTTCTATCTGGAGAGGAACATGTTGCAAGAAGCAGTGAATCAGCATACTTAGCACTTCTTAATATATATATAATTTCCAAGGAATTATTAGACCTTTTCTGGATTTTCCCTGAAAATCCAAGTAAAACAGAAGATCCAAATTATCACCAGTGCAAGAGACCCTTTCTGCTGTTTTATCTCTAAGAAAAAATGCTTTCTTCATGCCAGTCCTCTGATGTACGCATTGCTGTAGATACGCCACTGTTTAAAAAATGGGCTGTTTACTGTTTGGATAGCTTCAAAGAGAGAGTTTTCCCCCCTGGAACAAAGCTCTTCCTTAGCAAGATAAGTACAAAGTGTTTAATAGTGCCTCTCTTCTTCAGCCTCAAGATTTCTCTTTCTCTTTTTCTCTTTATCTCTGCCTACTCATATGTATTTTTAAGGGGACCTGATACGCTGGTGTCATACCTTCACACCAGCTTAACAAATGATGCCGCTTCCACGTAATTTATGGAAAGACACAGATACCATGAGGTCAGATGGACCGAGTGCTATCTGAGTAACTGCGAGTGTCCCTAGCACAAGCGCTCCCTTCCTGAAGGCAGAGAAGGGATTTGTACCATCCGTGCTTTTGTCCCGCTGGAACCTGTATGGGCTATGCAAGAAGAAGGAGCCAAACAAGGGGAAAGGAGTGAGGGTTTTCTGCTGGGCTGAGTGTGCCGAACACCAGCCCTGAGGTACGAGCACAGGCTTGAATATGAGTGCAGAGAAAGCTCCACAAGACACAGTCTAATGCTGCTCAGTAGAATCCTAGAATGGTTTAGGCTGGAAGGGACTTTAAGATCATCTCATTCCAACTGCCCCACTGCCATGGTCAGGGACACCTTCCCCTAGAACAGGTTGCTCAGAGCCTCATTCAACCAAAATATTAAAGAATATCTTGTTATTATTAACGATTTCTCTGCCTTCAACCATCCTAGATTATTTTTGGTACCTTTAAAATCTTTCTGATTTGCTCACATGTTTACATGAGCTATCAGACCTGTCTTTAAATATTTAGCATGCTGCCAGGATTTTTACTTCAAGTGTTATAGTGAAAAGTACCTTGTTCATTACTGGGTTCATATATTCTATGGCAGAATTTTTGCTTTTGCCGTCTGGCTGATATAGACTAGCCAAATCAATCTTAACCTGAGCAGATGATTCCAGGAAAACCATGACTAAACAAGAAATGCAGTAAATTATGTTTTTCTTTCAGTGAGGAGTAGTAGTGCTTTTGTATTACTTGTGTTGGGGGGATTTTAAAAAGTGTTGGAAGTAATACTCTGGAGTGGTGTAAATTTGATTGAACTACTCCATAGGAGTTTCATCTGGTCTGCAGTTTGGGCTAAAGCCTGCTGGTTTCTTGCTTCTATCTTCTGAGGATCTCATTATTCCTGGCTGAAATGTCTACAGAATGTTTGCATATATATAGTACTAACAAGATAACATCATTATGCTTTTGAATTTTTTTTATATGTTAGATGTTTTAGGTGACTAACATTTGTTTTATCTTACAGATATGAAACAGCACATCTATAACTTGCTACTGTATTGAATAGATTAGATATCAAACAGGTATTGTAAATGAAGTAGGTTTTGATTATAACTGTATAAATGAATTGAGTATCAAGAAATAGAACTATAGAAATATTTCTCAAAAAGAGAGAAAACTCTGTATTGCTTATAACCACTTTTACTTTCATTGTAGTTTAAATAACTGATCTAAATGTGACTTAAATATAGTAATTTTCCATTAAAACAACTGGATACAAAGCACACCAGAATGAATTGTTGATATTACTCAGATGCAAGGTATTTTTTAAAGCCTAGCTGGCACTGAGATACTTATTTCAGTGAATTTTTAAAGTGCTTCTGGATGCTGGCACTTGGCCAGGGTCTAAGCTGCAGAAATGGAAGACTTAGAAGTAATGAGATGCCCAGAGATACTTTATAGTTAGGTTCTCTATTGGGGCCTATAATGAAGTCACGTTCTTGTGTTAGCACTAGCTGGGAGCCTTTGGCCAAAATACTTATGAATTATATTCTTCAGGTTTTGTTCCCTCCTGAAGTAAAACATGAAGAGCAGATTGCTTGTGAAGCATAGAGATCTGATAAAGACAGTTTCCTGTCTAATTTACCCACCTTTCTTGACCAGTTCTTATCAAGCTTTCTTCTAAGCGAGGTCTACTGCTTAGAAGAGGTAGATGGTTATGCCATGACATTCAGCTTTTCCCTTCGGGTGTATTATGTGCATGTACATATTTAAACTTAGTTCAATAGGGGTAAATACTTTTTATCACATAATGAAATAAATACCTGGAAACCTTACAGTGTATGATAACAACGTTCTTTTTAAACATCTGTATTTAATACCAAATAAAATAGAAAAAGGTGATGATGACTCTTACTTTTGCAAGGGAATACAAATGAGGTGTGGACCAGAAATAGCATCATACTGGATTTTTTCTTCCTATTGAAATCTACTCAGTAGTCTGATATTTTAATTTATTACACTAAAACAATTTAATCTTTTTCAGGTTCAGTATTTCTGCTAATTCCTATCTGCGTTGTTGATGCTGTTCTCACATCTTTTCGTATATGTCCCTGTATGCTGCAAAGAGAAAAGCAGAGGGAACAATTGTTCTGGATGCACATGGCAACATCCAGACAGAATTTTCTTATTTTTCTATTGTTCCATCTTTGCTTCATTGAAAACTGCAGGAGTTTTAATAGACTGAATTAGCTCAGGAATGAAGGCAAAATCTCTTTGCATATAGGTTTACCATATAGCTTTTGTTCGTTATTTCAGACTGGAATTGAATGCCCATTCTTTCTCACTGGGTAAATCACATCACCTCTTCAAGCCACACACTTCTGCATGGTACCACATGTGATGAGTACTTGTGCCACGCTGCCTCCCCCTGAGGGCTCGGCCTGCAGCTAGTGGGGTTCGTTGCCCGCATGGCACGGCGTGCCTGTTTGGGGAACTGCGTGCCTCAGTTTCCCCGGCCGGCAGCCGTCCGCCCCAAGCAGTTCATAAACCGCAGCGAGGACAAAGATGAAAGAGTGGAGTCTCGGTGCTACTTTTCCAAGTTTATTTCTCTGTCCCTAAGGACAGGGAGATAGATCTTGAAGGGGAGCTGATGCCGAGAGAATCTCGGGTTTCTTTGTCTCGGCTCTGGGATTTATGGGGGTACAGTGAGAGGAGGATACAGCAGGTCCAACCAATCGGGAGGTTGACGACACATGACAGGAGACCAATAGAGACCTCTCAGGTGAGAAACAAAGTTATACTAACTTATAAAAATTATCTCTAAAAAAGATTTCAGACCATGCGAGCCAGCCACAGGGTCAGAAGCTCTGTGACGTGGCACACCAGGTGTGGATGTTGCTGTGGTCCAGAGCTGTCTTTTGATTCGTCCTCGGGGATAGAGTCGGACGAGGGGAAGTCGACCCACTCCGGCCCCCTCGCTCCGAACATGGGCTGAATCACAGCAACATACTTGCCTGTGCAGAAAAGTTTTGGGAGACTGGATTCTTCTTGGTTGCATTGGTTTATCTTATGTACCTGGTAAGCACAACTTAATTCCTATACTTTCCTACATTACCAGCAGAATAACTAATGCTTTTTCTTCCTGGACATTCTTTCTCCTTGAAGCAACCTATGATTAGGCAGGAATGGGTTACAGTGGCAGCCAGAATCAGGCTACAGCAAACAGAGCAAAGCATTTGGCTTGTGGACCACTGGCCAGCTACCCATGAGAAGGAGAGGAGCTAGGCAGGATCTGCACGTGGGATCAATTTTCCCCATGGGACATCTGCTGAGGGTGTCTGCAGAGCATCAGGCTTTGCCCCCCTTTGTCTCGCAGAAGCCACATGAACACCAAGCTAAGTACTAAAGGGTGCACATTGTCATGTCCTGCAGGCTTGGCCCAGTGAAGGTTTCAAACCTTGGATTAACAAAGCCAAACTCACAAACTGGTTTTTCATGACAGAGCCCCTTGTTTCTGGTGTGCTTCAGGCCATGGGGAAGCCTGGACAAGAAGGTTGTAGGGTATCTCGGATGCAGGGAGCTGAGGAAGAGAGGGACTGCTAAATTAACCAGATAACCATTGTCATTGAAACTGATAGTATTTCAGTTCCCTCAGTGCTTCTTTTAGGCAGATTGCGCCTTTTCAGTTAGGGTCTAGGACAGCTTGATTCATTGAGCCCTTCCTGCACTCACCTGGGTATGATGCATTCCAATTACAATGCTTGGAAGAAGTTTGTTTGCTCTGGAGTGCAATTATAGTTTTTTCCTAGTATTTGTGGAGCCTCATCTGATATATCACAGCAGATTGCCATAAAAAGTACCAGCAGGTCCTGCATTCTGCTGCCTGCGTGTAAACAAAGAATACAATAACCTTGTCTTCTATAAGCAACAGGTTCCTTGCAAGCCAATGGTTTTGCTTTTACTTAATGCTTAATGTTTCTGTTCTTATTCTAATTGCTCCTGCTTATTCCTTACTAAGTCTTTCTAAGAAAGCAGGGGTAATTGCACACAATTTAGAGCATTGCAATTCAACAAAGAAAATATCCTTTAGGTTAAAAATGTTCGGACATTAGTATCAATGCTTTTATTTAAGTAATAATATACAACGAGACGTGCAGTTATATTGTAGTAACAGCAGGGTGGGGGAATACAGTGATTTATTAGGCCTTTTTTGCATACTTTCTCACTTTACAGGTTCAGGTAATGATGAAAGAGGGATGGAATTTCTGCACTTTGTACCAACTCCATCAGAGATTTTCAAATAATAATAACAATAGTGGCATAGAATCCGTAATTTTATAATTACTGAGTTTTCCACACAGTAATCTATAGACACAGGGACGTGCCCATGATGTGCTAATGAATGCTTTCATTAATGAGTAAAAGCAAAACTCTGATAACTTTATTAGCACAGTATCTTTGTCGAAACAAGTAAGAGCAATCACAGAATAAAAATGCTCTCCAACATGCCAGCCTAAAAGTCTCAAGAAGTTGATTGTGTCACATGCTAAACACACTGGCTCCAATCCAGTAACACATTTGAGCCAGTGCTGGACCTCCAGGCTCGCAGGACCACTCATGTCCTCACAGGTCAGTGCTTCGATGAAGTGGGGACAAGAGGGGTCAGCATGTCGCAGAGCTGAGCTTTCACTGAAATAGGACTGAATAGGAAACAGGACACACTAAACAGGACTGAATGCAGAAGTGGTATGGTGAGCAAGATGCTGTGGTGGGACAGCAGATTTTAGGTGTGAATAACTTGCAGTGCATGAGTGTGGTGGGGTGGGTGTGTCTCTGGTGGGTCAGTTCACTGCATGTCAAGCCTGGTGCCACCATCTGGTGATGGAGGTCAAGGAGGTGCTGTACTTGAAGTGTTAGGTTCTTAAGTACACATGTTGGATAATGTGCTAATATGTGGCACATTCTTTTCAGTTCTCAACTTAATGAAAATATGAAAATGTTATTGACTGAGATATGTCTGCTCTTCAAAGGCAGTTACAGAAGAGCCACAGAACTGTGTTTTCTGCTTATAGTGTGTAATTCAAAAAGGATTAATGGGAGTTGGCCCAAATTTGCTTTTTTTGGATTGAATGTGATAGAGTTTTGATGTTTTCAATGTTTTAATTTATAGGCAGAGTAAGTGTGAAAATATTTTCCCCTCTGTCTATGGGAAACAATTTTTGAGTGAATACATAAGCTGTTTTCAGGTTGAATCCCCCCAGATATCACTCCCCCTTGGGGGAGGGTATTCTGCCAGATACCCAGTTTAGGCCAGGCTCTGGTGGTATTATAGTTTCAAAGAGGAAACATGGTCTCCCTGATTTGACAGAACTGATGTAAGGATTGACCAGTGGTCATGCTCTAGAGAGAATGAAATTTGGTACCATCAGGTGCCAAAGACATACAGGTGAAAGGCAAAGTAAGCAGGAGTAGAGTTTTAAAACTAACATGTTTTAACTTTTTATAATTAAATTCAAAAAATATTAGAACATTTTAAAAGTATTTCAGGCATTCTGTTTTATAGGTCTCTGGAGAAAGTAATTTTGCATTTAAAAAGACTTAATTTTAGCACAGAAACAGTGAAAAGTATTTGATTTTTGTCTGTTTCTTTGTGAACCGGAAAGGTACTCTCTTGCTTACCTGATCATTTTACGGTTCATAAATCATGGGAAGAAAAGTTACTGAAATGCAAAAGAATTTTTTTAGATGCAGATGTTGAAAAAGAAAATTAACCTTTGCAGTCTTTTGTTTTGCTAAGAAGATCTAACAGTGACAGTAATTCCAGTCACAATGACAAAAAAATCCATGTTCATCATATCAGAAACTGTATCAACCAGTTCCACCTTGCAAAACTCCCGGCACCATTTCTTGGATCATGGCTTCGCCTGAGGAGGGCTAAAGGGAGAGCTGGTTCCCCATCACCAGCCCTGCCTGCAAGTAGCGCATTCCTCTTCCCTTTATCATCAAACCCTGTTCTTCTGTCTTCCCTTTTTAGTGGGCTTGGACTAAGGACAGTCAGTCTCTCATTTAGGCTTAACAGTGAGATTTTATACAGCAGGGGTTACTGAAGAATTTATCTTTTAAGAAACAACATACATATACAGAATTGCAGTGTATGTGTTTTGCAAACAGCTCTGAGAAATAAATGGGTCACTCTTGGGGCTTTCCAACCTTAATAATGCCTTTTTCATGTCTGTCTCACTTATATGAGCTATTCTGCTGTACCTTCATATATTTCTTGTTTTGAAGTTTGGGGAGATATATATTTGTTTCACTGTATCTAGAATATTTTTAAAGAGAATTGATTAAATTGAAGACATACAAAATATTCAAAGCTACAGCATTCTTAAACCTAGGACAGTTTTTGAAGGCTTTACAAGATAGAAAAATATGAGAGAACGAGTTCTTCTTGATGACAAAAGATGATCTTATTCCCTATCAAGGCAATGATAGAACAGCAATCTGGGACAGATTTGATATACTTTGAAGAGCAAAACTGTTATCAGTAGGAATTCAAGATAAAGTTTACTCTAGAAAAGCCCTACTTACAAACTTAGGAAACATCAGCACTTCCTATGCCAGAATATATAAAATGAAGTGGTAAAGCAGGCAGCAGAAGGCTAACATTAAAAGATGGTGAAAGGGAATTGCTCCTGTTCTCATCCTAAAAAGTAAAAGTGTTCACAGGGTTTATTGGAGAAAAAGGAAATCTCATTTCCATACAACTCAGATAAAAAGGAAAGCTACATTTCATAAATCCCTTGATGAGCCCTTTATGTCTACAAAGTTTGGCCAAGGGACCAAGTTAATCTTTTAAAAACTAATGGATTTTCTTTAAACCACCAAAAAAGAAAGAAAAAAAAAATCAGGCATCCTCTTGATCAAAATTCTCCACAGTAGATTACCTTCGAGTGATAAATGAACTCCCAGAGAAGATGAATGAGTGGCATGAACCCCTGTATATACTATTCACTAACTGCAGGAAAGATCTTAATTCAGCTGAAAGGAATTCTGTCTTGGAGGCCTGTCAAACTAAAGAGACAGAGCACGGATGATTACATTCGGCCTCTGAGAAACTTCAGCATAATTGAATCAACTAGGTTAGATTTGACTACGGGAAAGATCAAATGGGTGAGTGAGAGGTGCAAGGTAGAGAGACTTGTTCTGCACCCTTGGTGACTTGACCAGAGAGGGAAATGGACTGTGCTTGAATGGAGATGACGAGGAGGTGGGGTTTATTAGAAAAATGAAGAACAGACAGTGGAGGTGAATTGGCAGAGAAGCGGGTGTTGAAGTTGGCACAATCAGAAAACCAAACAAATAAAAAATTCCAGAGCCTGGCCACAGGAAACTGAATTAGGACTGAAAACTGCTTTGAATACAAGCTTGACTGAGCAGTCTCAGCCAGTCCCACTGTGCTCCCATTGAAGTGAATAGTCATTTTACTCAAGAATTTTGCCAGGACATGAGTATCAGTTGCAGAATTAATTTCCTTGCAATACAATTGGCACAAACGTGGTGGAAATCCAAGAACTGGAGCCAAAACCCCTGAGTTTGAGCTCAGTTTTCATGCAAGAGGGCTTCCTTTGGCCAGGATGATACCTGTGATGCCTTGGATCCTCCTTGCTGTCCCTGCTCCTCTCCTCCCTAGCAGTCAGAGGGAGGCTAGGGTGGGCTCCTCCCAACCTTGGGAAAAGCCATGGTCTGGGCATCTTTATCATGGAAATTTGTCCTGGAAGGCAAAGAGGAGAAGGTAAAGACGGTGTTGGTCCTTAGAGCTGTGCTTGTGGCTTCCCTTTGCCGGGGAGCATGAGCAGCGTGGGTGCTGCACCGGTTTTTTATAATCACGTAGCATATTTCTAGTGATAAAGGGTAAACATTTAGCAGTTACTAGCTATCCCAGTTATGTTACAACTAGTAGATAGTATCTGTGTCTCCTGAATTTCCTTTCTGCTATTAGAATATGTTCTTTCAAATAGCAAACTGCCTATCACTTACTAATCTGGCCATTGTGTAACTAATACAATAAATATGTCTCCTGTAAAGTGCAGTGAAGTAATGAGCAATTTAATGAGTTAAGCAAAGAAAGATAGAAAGTGAAAATAAGAAACCATGGAAACTAGCTCACTAATCCTAGCAGAGTGCCAGCAGACTAATGAAGACAGACGGAGAGTGAAAATGAGAATAAAAAGGAGAAACAGCTCACTGAAGGCAGAGATACAAGATATCTGTGTCTTTAAAAGATTTCTGTGTTTGCGCTTTGCACTAAGCCAACATTTCCCTTTCCCACAATTGCCAGAGAATGGTTTTCTGTCAAGGAAAATGAGGCAAAAGTGCTGTTTGCAGCCAGATACTTTTACTGGCCTTTAATTCCTGATCTCCTGTTCCAAATCTCACAGTTAGCTGGAAATTCCAAGTAAATGGTACTATATGGAGATGTTAATAAGCTGACCCCTCTTTCCTTCCTCCTTTTCTTCCCCCAGATTAAGAACTGATGAATCAGCATCAAAACTCCATGACCCCCACTCTCAGCTGTGATGGAAAATCTGCTGTCTTTCCTGGTTTGGTGAAAAAAACCAAGTTCAGGGAAGGCGGTTTCTTGCCTGGGGTCCACTACAAACCCAGAAGTGCTGGGTTTAGATTTAGACCCCACTGGGCACATGGGGGTCTAAATCTGACCTAAGATCTCTCGTGTAATTTATGAAATCATAGATGAGCTCCCCAAAGGCCTTTATCAGCATTGCATAACTCATACTTTTGAGTGCCTTTCTCTCTAAAAGAGGTGGATGGTGTAGACTTGGTGCCTAGAAGCTAGGACAGCTGAGTCTTGAATTCAAATCTCAGGGATAGTCTCAGTGGAGGGAGGGTGGGGGAATCCTCAGTTGTTTAGTCCCAGAACACCAGATTGATTTTGGGATGCAGCTTTGATGTGTCCTTTCCCTTGGGCACTGCTGTGACATATGGGTAACCTGTGCTGTTCCCATCTGGTGACACCCTTGTTGGTGGTAACAGCCCCATCACAGCTGCTGTAGGGTCAGGATTTGGTGGCTTCTGTAGGATTTACTCCAAAATTACTCTGGCAGTTAAATAGGACTGGAGCAAAGGGTTTTGTGAAGTAAAAATTCTTGCTATTCAGAGTTGGTGAGTTGGTTATATTTTCCACTGGATGGTGAGCAAGTCCTTGAGAAGAAGCTTTTAATCTCATCTCAACAATTATAATTTCTAAGGCTGAGGAGTAGGGAAAATGGTGGGGTTGACATAGTATCTGGTTAGTGATGTATAGAAAAGGTGTTCACCATTTTGTGATTGTGCTTTTAATTTTTGTACAGATTTTCAGTGTCTCTCTCCCTTCCCAGTAGTGAAATACAGGAAGACAATCAACATTCCTCCGTTCTTTTTCATGCTTGAATATATGCAATCACTTATTAAAAAAACCTTTAATGTAAGTTTTAGCTGTTTAAGGATCTGACCAATAACCTTGGATTCATCCTCCAAGGAGAAGAAAACAGTAGTGGGCACTGATGATGTATCAGAGCTCAGGTAATGGTATATTCATTAACGAATTCCAGATTCTTTCTTAGATTTATGAAGAGAAAATTATTCAAAAGCAAAATTTAAGATAGCATTGTATCGCAATATAGAACAGTTGGGAAGTACTGTTAAACCAGGAAATTTTCTTGGAATCTCGTTCTGGGTTTCTTTTTCTGCTGTACACTGACCTAATGAAAATTTCTGGACAAATTATTTAAGGGAAAAAAAATTCTTGCTTGAAAAAATGTGAAATTTGACAAATGTATTTTTAAACTTTTCTTTTTAAAAAGGCCTTGACAATTAAAATTTCCTGGATTTGTCTTTCTGTCCTTTCTCCCTCAGTTCCTGCAAAGTGGCAATAAAAGTAAATAAATGGGAAATTAATAATTGAATTATTTTAATCAAACCAGTAAAATTTACTCAATCTTTATAGTGGAGATATAAATTTAAAATATAAAAAAAAAATTTACATACATATCTTACTTCTGAATTAATTAACTAGGAATTCAAAACATTGACTCTCTTTTGCTGCTCATTTTGTCTGGCTTACTGGTCAGCAGTACTGTATAGCTGAAATCTCAACACTCACCATCTGCCTAGTGCTACCATCTAATGTTACTTCAGGGAGAAAACCCCTTTTTTCAAAAGGTATTTGAACCCCCAAACTCTGTTATAGTGTATCCTTCATTCTTTTAGGCTAAAAGACAACTTGTTTATTTTTTTTCTGGCAGAAAACATAAGGTATTTGTACAACCTCTCTGGGTACTGAAGTAAACTTGGAGTTAAGTGCAGACTCCTGCAGCCGTGGTCTCCACCGGGTTCTCTCAGACCAGATCCTGATCTCAGTGTGTGCTCTGCACCCAAATTTAGCTGGTGCTGGAATTGGACTGTCCTCTTTTCCCTCGTTTTTGTGACTTTAACTCCACACCCCCAGTGTTTGACAGCATGGATTTTGCCTTCAATAATACCTTGGAGCAGCAGGACACAGGCCTGTTTTCAAGATGTTCAGGCACATCTTGAGGCCGTGTCAGGTAAATGAGGCTGTTTATGAGGGATCTGTTATAGCCAGTTCAATAGTATGTAATTTAAGACTATGTTTTAAACTAAGGGTGCGGACTCTCATGTAGTGGGTTAATACATACACGACCTTTAGCACATCCTGACCTTCCTCAGCCTGAGATAATGTTCCATAACAAATTTATTGTGTCGGGGAGATGATTTGTCAGCCAGCAGAAGTAACTGGTAGGAACAAAAGGGAGTAGGGACTGAGAGGAGTCTGCTAGTTGGGGATGCTCTTTTATTTATTCTCTGCATCTAGATTGCAATTCTTTATGTGCAATGTCTGAATCCCACCTGTCCTGTGACTGAGAGCTAATGGGCACTTCTGGCTTTACCTATCTTCTGCGTGGTCTTGTAGTTTCACTGGTTGTCCCTTTACTCCATAAGCTGCTGAGAGCACAGCTCCTTGTCTGCTTGGCTCTGACCAGGTGCTGCCCCACAGCATTTACCATGCTGAAAGTTAATAGGTAATAATTCATCCATAACACAAATTCTTCCTTGTCAGAAGCTTGGCAAGCAATATGCAGCTTCAGAGAATTTTTGCACAAGGAATTCTCCATAAATTCAGATATGTAGATCTGTTCTGATCCTAGACACTTTGGAAAGCAGAGTGAGAGTATTTGAGGTTTTAAGTCACTTTATTGAACTTTTTTTTTTTTTTTTTTGTTAGGACACCTAACAAGAAAAAGTTTTTTACAACCAATACCTTGTATAATTTCAAACAGAACTAAGGTTTTTATCAGTGCAGGGAATATGCCTAAAGAAAGAATTTCTTGTGAATGTTTACTTGACTAAAAGTGACATGGTCAATGGTTGTATTTCCTTTTCCCAACTGCTTTGTGACTGTTTATAGACGTCACCTTTTATGCAATATCTAAATGTGTTAGAAATTTTATAGAGAAGGATGTTTGAAGTGGATTTCAGAATCTCAGAATCTGCTGAGTTGGGAAGGACCCACAAGGATCATCAAGTCCAACTCTCCCGGCCCTGCACAGCACCATCCCCCAGAGCCACACCATGTCCCCAAGAGCACTGTCCAAACATTCCTTGAACTCTGTCAGGCTGGTGCTGTGACCACTGCTCTGGGGAGCCTTTCCAGTGCCCATCCACCCTATGGGGGAAGAATCTTTTTCTAATATCCAACCTAAACCTCCCCTGGCACAACTTCAGGCCATTCCCTCGGGTTCTGTCACTGTCACCACAGAGAAGAGATCAGTGTCTGCCCCTCCTCTTCCCCTCACGGGAAGTTGTAACTGCAATGAGGTCTCCCCTCAGTCTCCTCCAGGCTGAACAGACCCAGTGCCCTCAGCCACTCCTCACACGGCTTCTCCTCAAGGCTCTTCACCATCTTTGTGGCCTCTGGGCACTCTCTAATAATTTAATGTCTTTCTTATATTGTGGTGCCCAAAGCTGCCCCCAGCACTCGAGGCGAGGCCGCCCCAGCCCAGAGCAGAGCGGGACAATCCCTCCCTTGCCCGGCTGGCGATGCTGTGCCTGATGCCCCCAGGACAGGGATGTCCCTCCTGGCTGCCAGGGCACTGCTGGCTCAGATCCAACTTTCCATCGACCTGGACCCCCAGGTCCCTTTCCATGGCACTGCTCCCCAGCCTCTCATTCCCCAGCCTCTCTGTACATCCAGGGCTGCCCCATGCCAGGTGCAGAATCCGGCACTTTCCCTTGTTGAACTTCACATGGTTGGTGACTGCTCAGCCCTCTCATTTGTGGAGCTCTCTGCAGGGCCTCCCTGCCTTTGAGGGAGTCAACAGTTTCTCCCAGTTCTGCATCATCTCTGAACTTCCTCAGTGTCCCTTCCAGTCCTCATCCAAGTAATTTATGAAGATGTTGAAGAGCTCAGGGCCAAGGATGGAGCCCTGTGGAACCCCACTAGGGACAGTGGCCAATCTGATGTTACCCCTTCTTTAGGGCTTGCAGCCACCCATGGAAACACAAACTGTGAAACACAATTTGTTGATGTGACCTTGTGTGTCCCATGAAACAGGAAATGGATTTTGGAATATGAAAATTTGCAACTCATTAGCACAGACAATCTGCAGTACTAATAGAGCACATTGAATTGTCAGCAAAAAATGTGATGGAGCAAGCAATGGTGGGATTTTGGAGTGCTGTGTTGTTTTCTTTGCTTTCCTTTTTTCCTTGCCACAATTTCTCTCCTCTTGGCAAAATGGGAAAGAAAACATGTAAAAGAGAAAGAGAAGACAATGAAATGATATTTACTGATACAACATGTATTGGTTTTGGAAGCTGAATCAGATAAATTTTGCTTAGCATTCTTACATATGATAATTGAGGTTTTATGCTTTGAAAAGGACTTAAAAATACTCAGTTACAAATATTTCACTGTCTATTAGCATAACAATTTTTTTTTTTTTCATTTTTCTTCTTCATGGGATCTAGACCCTCAGGGTCATATCAGCTGCTGCAAACACCTCACTTTTACACAGGTCTTTGCATCACATTTAAAACATTGTAGATATGACACAGGATGAATTGCCTGCCTTAATTCTCTAGCAAAGGACAATGGTTTTAATTTAAGGATCAAGTTCACCCATACTTTTATGAAATTAGCTCTGAAATTATATGTCTGCAAATATAATGCTGCTCTTACTGTGTCATAGTGCTACTGAGCACATTAATAAATTATTGCTGTCTCCTATGATTACAATAAAATATTTTAAAATGAAATCCAGAGGTGCAATTAAATTAATGGACTCAAGGAGAAATATAAAGCTATAGGATGTAACAGTGTAAAAGACTATCTCATTGTGTGAGCCTTTTGAGTATCAGATGGATTTTCATTATCAAGAGATCTGAATTTCTTTAGATCCCATTTTGACATTAAAGGCAGGATACCATGACAGTAATGCTTAATATTAAGGTACATATATACTCCAAAGCTAAGAGAGGATTCTTACTCTTGGATGAGCATTCCAAGCTCAGAGAGCTCACCCCTATTTTTCAGTGCATTCCTCTCTCCTTGCCCGGTTTTATGAAGTTCACCCACTGATTCCCTCTTTCCAGGGTCCTCAAGGACATAATTTTGAGTTGCTGTGAAGTGGTGTAATAATTCTCACTCCTGGAATTCATGTTCCTATAAATTAGAGACTGTGAGAACAACAAAAATAAGTCTAATGGGGGTATTTAGGTTTAGGTGTTCAGATACAAAGGCACAAGAACCTTCTTCAGTGACAGCACCACTGGGTGTTCTTCCTTGGAAACTCTTCCCTTGAAAAAAACTGGATTTTGGCTATTACTTGCAATACAAATACTTTATTGCAATGAGGACATGAACTCAAATATAGGGCAACAAATCATGCTTTTTATTTTTATCTTTATTTTTATTTTCATTGGTGCAAGTCTTTGTGTTTGAACGGCTGAGAATTTGGTAGAGGAAGGATATCAGGTTGTCAAATTGATCTCATGCCTACTGCTTGTGTTTTTGTGTGGTAGTGTCTTCCCGGCAAATTAATCTCATAATGGTCAGTGTTGATTATGGTCAAATGTTGTTCTGTTTTTCTATTTTTCCTGAAGAATAGGAAGAATTTTTACAGGCTCTTTATTCCTTAAATAGTTTTTCAGTGCCCTCTGAAATATTTTGGTGTATTATACGAGTGATCATACATGAAGTATCTACGAAGTAAATCAGGCGCAGTGGTTCAATACCATTTTAATTGAATTGTCTTTGTATTTAAATTGAAATAGTCAATTGCAGAGGTATATTTGCCCAGAAAACACAGTTTGCAAACCAAATTTATTCTGTATCTAACAGAAAGAGACCTGCATAAAATTACAGAGCCAGGAGCCCCAAGAATTAGATGTGCATCTTTCCCACAGTAGACTGCCCCTTTAAATTGGTCTCAGAGAAAGAACAGTGCATTTATAATTTAGCTTGTCCTGAAGGAGAACTCTTCTCCGTGGGAGGATCCTCTTTAATTACAACTTCACAGTAATAAGATGAGAAATGAGCAAGCAAGAAAGTACTGCTGGAATGAGACATGATAAATCAGTTTGTCCAGGAAGCACGTTTATACCAGATCTATCACCACATTCAGCACGGCACTATCTTTCTTATTTCAATAAGGAAATCTCATGAAGAAATTTTAATTGCATACTATTAGGTGAAAGTCAATGTCCCATAATGAGCAAAGTGAAACCTGCATTTTTTCTTCTTTTATCTTCATGCTTTGAGTTGCCAAGGATTAACACAAAATGATTTGCCCTTAAATTGCACCCTTTTTTTTTTTCCCCCCCTGTTCATTTGTCTGAAGGATGTAGATTTTAGGTAATTTAAAAGGCACCAAGCTTTTGCTGTATGCTTCATGCTTGCAAGTTGGGAGTCAGATGGGAAAAAAATTTCCAATTTTCAAAGTCTCCTATTGTTAAGGGTGACTGAATGGCAGCCTGCAATTATATGATTTCAATGTAATTCATTCAGTAGGGAAGAGGCTGGTTCATAGATGCCTGGCTTAAAAGATTGGCATTGCTGTGTGATTAATTTCCAAACTTTGGAGGTATTTTCAACAGCATACAAAGGAAGCATGTGACAGTGACATTTTCTGGATTTGTGCTAGGATTGCTTTATAATTGAAGTGCTGGGCTTGTGGGGATCACATTAACATTGGAGATTTATTTTTCATGGGGTAAGTGTATGTTTGTGTGTGTGTAAATATATAAAATATAGAAATATGCATCCATAAATGCAGATGCGCATATATGTATATATGAGCACACAGGCATGTGATATGTGGAAGTGTACCAGGGGATTTTGTTGTGTAGATGTCTTGTACTTGCCCCTTAAATGGAGATTTTCAAGAGTTACTTTTTTTTTTCTTTCACATAAAAAAGCTAATGATGAGGCTCATTCGTGAAAGAGCTGCAATTTAATGCTTGATTTAGGATATTTAAGCAAAAAAAAGCTATTTGTTTTTTGAGTGAATTAAATTTGTGAATTATAATTACAAGCAAAAATTGCTATAACAGGCAACTGGGAAGTACCTTCTCTACAACAGATTTTTTTTTTGGTCCATTGTTTGTTATGGTCAATGGATTCCCTAATTACTTTTATTTAAAGCTGTGCCAAATCTTCATTATCAGACATCAAACCACATGAACCTTACCCACACAGAAAAGAGCTGAAATGAATCAGGAATGAAAACAGAATGCTTTCAGCTTCCTACCAGAAGAAAGCTGAACTACATTTCTGCCTCAAAGGACAAAGAAACTGAGGGCGACAGACTCAAAAATTTAAATCAAAAAGTAGTACATGCAATTTCCACGTCTCACAACTGACTTCTCAGTTTTGACCCTATAGGTTTTATAGTGCAAGTTTTGGGCATAACTGTACCAACCAGAACGATCCTTTAAATACACAGGCTCTTGTTTTTGTTGTATTTTTATGACTCCAGAAGGTCAGCTTGAGGAAGGAAGTTACACTGAGGGGGAAACCTGGGACTAAAGCTGGCAGTGCCGGCTGAAGCTAATTCTAGATGAAGATTTTCTGCTAAATTGATTTTTTTTTTTTTTTTTTTTTCCTCCAGAAAAAGCAGGTTGGCTATTGTTATTTCTGGAAAACACACCAGTTTCAGGAGAAAAGCTTCTTGAGATGAAGATCCCAGGATCCATATTCTTTGGGTTTCTTGAAACACTGTGAAAGGTTTAGGATTCAGAAACACTTTTGTAAGTCATGGCAGAGAAAAAAAACTCCCTAAATATAAATATTTCCCTCTTCAAGCCCAGTCTGAACTTCATACCAGTATATGTATCTTGGGGAATGGGCTAAATGAAAGAGAAAGGAGTAAAAAGGCAAGATATAAAACAATTACTTTGAATATTTATCTTGTAGGAAAAATTGGTGAGTGCTTGAAGTTTTTGGGTGTTTAAACACTATCCAGCACCAGACTGATGGTCTGTATGGCTGACCTGGAAAGGGAAAAAATTAAACTTGGAAGAATAGATAAAGGTCCGTAAATTTTCGCCAAAAGCTGGGAAAAAAGATACTGTAGTGCCAAGATCCTTATGCATTGCCCAATACCCAAATTTTCATGGTGATCAGAAGCCCTGGGGTGATTTCACCTGGGGCAAGGCAGTCCATTTCTGCTTTTTCTTTCTTACCTGGTTTTGACTTGTGCTGAGGGGTGGTGAGGTTCCTTGTTTAGTTCAAGTACATGGGAACTCACCAAGGGTAGTGACATCTCTATTCATCTGGATCTCACTGCATTCTCAGAGTAACCCTCTCCTCAGGATGGGGTCTTTAGGAGGCCAAAACATTACAGGGCTGGAGATTGCTTTTGGCATTTCAGTAAGCTGGGGTTGTCTTTTTGAGTGAACCCAGCATCGCTGCAGAAAAGTGCAGGGAAACGTGAAACAGCTGGGAGCCAGGGTTATGAAAAGATAAAAGCTGTTAAAAATGTCAGATTGCCTGCCTGGTGGTGGTGGTGGCCACAGGCAGCAGAGCACAGAGGAGGGGACGGAGAGGTAGGGATGGGGAGGCTCACACGGGGTGTTTCCCTCCCTCGGTGCAAGGTGGGTTTGTGTGATGGACACACACCATGTGGGGGAAATTCTCCTCTCAGTGTGAAATGATTGTCTATTTGTTCTGCTTGTGGAGCTGCCATTAATGCCAGTGGGACTCGTGGAAAGAGTTCTGAACGGGAAGCCAAGAGCAACTGTGATTCAGAGATGAGCAATTTGCCCCATAATGTGAAGGTAGTTTTATGAGCTGTCTGTTCAACTTGCTCTACGTTGAAATTGAAACTCCTCAAAAATGGCTCATTTGTACTGTCACCTGGTCCCACTGAATCACATGAACACCACAGCTTTGGTTTTTTATTGCACACCTTCTGGGCTGTTAGGGACACAGGACTGCAAAGGGTTTATATCAAAAGTCCAGACCACTGATACCAGAATAAATTAGATTTCATAATATCATTCATAGTACATAATTCTCTTCTCACAACCATTTAATTTCTATAATTTCAAAGGAATTCCGGAGTTCAGCAGCAGCTATTTCAAAAAAATTTCAATTTTGATGAACATATACTCAGAGCAGGATCGTAATATAAAATACGTGGTGGCAAGTGCCTGTGATTTTTCTCATGATAGGAAAGAAAGGGATAAATAATAGGTGTTTCATAATTATTTGTAAAAACCAACAGGTTAACACCCTCTCCCATGGTACTAACTTCATAGTAAATAATGGCTAATTGCCAATGATATCAGGTGTTTATGTATGATTTTGTGCCAGATTTAGTGTCTTTTCAAGTATTAACACATGGAAAGTGCAGATTTTGTCTTTTTTTTTTTTAGAGGCTAATTCACAAAATAATATATATGCAAGTTGAGACAAGCAACTAAAAGTTGATCTTATAATGATCATAGAATCATTAAGGTTGGAAAAGACCTCTAGTATCATTGAGTACAACCTTTAACCTAACACTGATGATGGTTACCATCAGTTGTGTTACAGTTGTTGGCATGAAGAAAAAGAAAAAATTTCTGAAACTACCCATTCTCCAAGATGAGATGGATCAAAAATATTGGAGGAGTGGGGTTGGATTACATGTCAAAAGAGAAAGAAACCAGAAAGATAACTGGTGATAGCTTATCATCAATATGTGGGATAAATAGAGGGATTTTACCAGATGTTCATGCAGAAAACACATAGAATATAAAGCTCTAAACTCAGGCAACTGCATCACATTGGTAATCAGGAAAGGAGAAAAGGTGTTTGGAATGGTTCCTGACTGGAGGATAAATGTGCCAAGCTATTATTACACAATATTTAATGTATTTATTTATGTTGCAGTGATGCAAATGGAGAATTTTCATTTCAGATGAATGAGGCTGGTAGAATTTGTTACTATGTGGTGGCTGTGGAATGGCCTTGATGTCACAGGCTCTGAGGGCACCTGGATTCAATCCAGTTCCTGTTCTGTGCCACTGGTTGAAAAGACCGGTATCTCCTATGCCACCTCTTATTTCCAGAGTGTCACAGGCATGTAAAGCTCTGTGAGGGTCTGGCTCTCTCTCTCAATGTCTCTCTGCTCCAAAGAAGATCCTAATTCTGACACAGAGCAGAAAGGAGACTTGTTTTAGCTGTAACTGTGGTTTTAATGCCCTGTCAAGTGGGGCTGACACTGCTGGGTTTAGAAAGCTTGGCATAGGCTTGCCAGGATGCAGGGTTTGGGTTAATGCAGTTGCTTGGAAGAAATCCCTCTTTGATAAATATTCTGTGGTTTTATTGATTCGGAAAACCACCTTAAATAACTAAGCACCTCTGTGATCCACTGTAGCCCTTTAACTGTATAAAGGCTGCTTCTTAGTTATTTTTATCTCTAATTCCAACATTTACAGTTATAACTCAGTCTGGGCCTGAACTAACATATTTCAAGTATTTCTGCTTTTCTAGACAGTACAATTTCCTGTTTTTAGGAAATATATCTCTTGCTGTAGATGTCTTTTACTTAATTTATTTAACATGGAACACTGCAGGTAGGGATTATATACACCAGTCTACACTCTCACATAGAAATGCTTAAAATTTGCCCTATCTCAGTAAATGGCTTTCCCTTAAGACTTAATGTTCCTCTGATTCCTCTGTTTTAAAAGTTTTGAATTTGTTAAAATTATTGCTAATTTGAATGTGCAATTATCCTGTTGTACTCTCTCTGAAACCTAATGAAAGACTGTGCAATTAGCAAAGCTCTTTTCCAGTAATAAGTTCATCTGGTCTTCTTGCAGCAACATTGAAGAAAAAAATCACTGCTATGTGATACCATGGTACAAAGATCGTGCAGAGCATTGTCAACACCTGTATGGAAGATAAAAAGTCTCATATTTTAAACCCACATTTGCTGGTTGCCTGTACATGGGAGCATCTGCTGACTCCAGGAGGTGCTTTTTTTCTGGGGGAAATCACCTGGTTTGCAAGTGTAACAATTTCGGTGAACAAGTAATTTGATTTTCATGGAGCAACTTGGTTCATACAGTTTCAAAGCAATCTCATCCAATTCCTGCACCTACTATGCTTTCAATGTGCTTTGGAGGACTCATAGAGCAGCATGAAAAGATCTTTTTTCCCTGAAAGAATCCTTTTAGGATCAGAAACACGAGGACTGTGAAATCCTTTAGAATCAAATTTTTTTCTTTCCCCAGATTCAGAGCTTTTAGTGTTTTCTGCAACACCTGCTTATATTGGATGGATGTACATTTACAACCTAGAGAAGTAGAACAAAGCACTAGCAGATAACTGTCCTTAATTCTGTAATTGAAGATATCTAGTCCTGACTGTAAGGGTACTATGAAAATACCCAAATAACTAAAATACCTGATTTTAGCATGGAAAAAGCTCTTTATTGAACCTGAAGAATTTATTCAATCTTGATCATGGTGGGACCTGCAAGGGTGAGCTAGCCTCTCCAAGGTGGAAGGAGGTTGCCTCCTTGAAGATTCCTTGACTCAGCAACCCATCCACACACCTTGTATACCCACTTTCTCAGCCCTCTGAATGCAGTGATGAAAACTTGGTGTTATTTGACCTTTCCATCTGATTAAAATGCTTGGTGCTGGGATTAGCTGAGTTTGGACACCACCGTGGCATTTTGAATTCAGGATGACTATATAATATCAATTAAAATGACAGTGACGGGGCTTTTCTTGTACAACTCTTTAATACAAGCTGTAAGACACAGAGGGGTTTGGTGGTTTCTTTGTGGCTCGTTTCTTTCCTACTCTCTGTATTTTCAACTAAGGGGACACGGTCCCCTGCCAGTAGATGCAGGCTATTTAAATGCTCCATTGGAGAGGGATTAAAGTTTATGCAAGGTCACTGGGGATGTGATAATTATAATCACAGGTTTTTGGCTCCACAATGACAGCCATTTGTTATTTTCGCTCGAGTAATTCCTGCAGCTTGGAGCTGTTGACAAGCGTGCACTGATTTACTGGCCCCCCCAGGTCCCAAGGCAGTGTCCGCTCTGAAGTCTGACACCTCTGCCTGGCTCCTGCTGCTTTCAGTATCTTTTCTGCTGCGAGCTGCAATACAGACTGAAAATTGGAGAAAAATATTGTGTTAGTTTATAATGGGATCAGAGAGAGAGAGAGTCATAGGGTTGCTGAGTTTGTTACTACTCTGCAGCTTCCTCACTCTCCTTCCAGGGCTGAGCATTTGTTTCTGTGTTGTGAGGGGATTAATAAACTACTGATGTGATTTACAGTATGAGACCATTGGAGTATTTTTGTGGTGGAGAGGCCTTGAGAGCTTGGATGCAAAGATCAAGAGAAAAAAAATCCATTCTTTTGAGCAGCAGATCTCCCTTCTGTCTCTTCAGCCTCCTCATCTCTCTTTCCCTTTCTTTTTGATTTATGTTGCCTTATTTTGTTTGTTTTTGCAATCAGAGGTAAGAGCATTTTAATATATATTAAATGGTGATAAATTGAGAATAGCTGATGGGTTAGGGCCGATATGACATTTGTCTTTATGGGTGGGGAGATTGATAACTCATGAGTGGCGTGAAAAAATCAAGCAAAATCACTTAATAGGGAATCTATTTTTTGGAAGAGCATTTTTCTTTTGTGCAGGCGCATGACTGCCACGATAGCTCTTTATATTTTGTTTATTCAGCTTATCTCTGCTTTCCCCAGGCCTCCAATTTCCTCGCTCCTTTCCCTCTCTAAAACATCCCCACATTCCCAATTTACATTTCATGCGTTTAATACATGACCTTTCTATCTCCCCTGCTGAACCTTCAACACCAATTGGTTCCTTGTCTACAGCTCAAGCTCCCCTTTGCTCTTCATGAATATATTTCAAAGTCTTCTACATCTGGTCCACCATCTGTGCTCTCACTTCTGAGCACAAACCAGGTAGGTCCAGGACACTTCCAGACATCCCCAGAAGAAACGGTGCTAGGGGAGCAACTGGGAACTCAGCTTAATGCCAGATGAGCATACAGATGTTATAATTTTCACAAGACGCCTGAGAGATTTGTCTAACAAGCTGTCCATGCCTAGGCCTGGAAGTTTCCCCCAGCCTAGCACCATAGACCTTCTTCTTCCTACTCTAATGAGCTGATTTTGGATTTGTGTCTGTTTTTTCCTTGACACTATTAATCCTCAGACATTTTGCTTCTGCCTCTTTCTCAGTACCTGCCCATCTAAGGCTTTTTATAAAATCTCACCCACTTTTCTCCAGGGATTCTTGGTACTGGTAGTTGGTACGAAATATTCCTTTCTCATCAGCCACCTCAATTTTCCCCAAGATATCTTGCTTTCCTTTGCTCAGAATGACATTATCCCAGGGAACCAGGCAAAGAGGAGAGTCTGGCTGCCCCTGAATAACCACTGTCCTATCTTCAAGTCTCAGCTTTACTCCCACTCGAATGTCTTGCCAGCTTTCTGCTTGGTTTCCATTCTGTGCTCCTCTTCAAAGCAGCAAATAACTTCCCCATTTCTGATGTGAAGAAATAATTCTTCTTTTCCAGCCAGTTGTACCTCTGGAGAGGTTCTGGCATCACTAATAAGTGCTGTATTCCTCTTGACTCTGACCTCACTCCAAGGTGGCATCCGTTTAAATTTCTAATGGTGAGTTTAAGACAGCTTACTCACATTTCAAACTTTCCTCCCTTGCCACCCACTCAGTTTCTTCTTTGGCCTCTTCTTTCTAGTATGTCTTGGAGTAACAGGCATGTAGGCATCACCATCCCTGGAGGTATTTAAAAGACATGTATCTGTTGTGCTTAGGGACATGGTTTAGTGGTGGCCTTGGCAGTGCTGGGTTAATGGTTTGATTTGAAGGTCTTAAATGTCTTTTCCAGCCTTAATTATTCTATGAGTATGGATTTTGTATGCTCAAATTCTTCTAAAGGAAAAAAGAATTCTTCATATTCTTTATTCCTTTAACCCTCTGCTCTTTGTCTGTCTACCAGCCATGACTGGTTCTGCTTAATGTTGCACTATAGTTTCCAAAATTTGATTCTTATATGCATGGATTTTCCTCTTCTGGATATGTTTCCTCAATATGAGTATGTTACCCCAGAATTTTGTAACTCAGGGCATGAGTCTGCTCTCAAGGTGAAAAACATTTGAGTTACCCTTGAAGTTTAATTTAACATTTTTCTCCCATCTCTGGTTTCACCTCCAGAGCAACAGTAACATTTTTATTTATTTAAATCCTGCTTCAGCAAAGATCCTTATTTGTCTTATTTTTTTCTCAGCTATTGTAATCTTCTGTGTTTATCTCTGCCTGCAAACCTGGCCCCATTTCACTGTGACCTAATTGAAAGCACTTGCAAAGTTAAGGAAGTTCAGGAGAAAGGAAGGTTTGCTGTCTCCTTTTTCTTCCAACAAAATTGAGCGAATTCCTTGGTGTCATGTTATCCTTGGTGTCTTTGCCAGGGGCACCATCAGAATCCACCTGTAAGGCATGTCAGATCTGAGGCCAGGTGGGAAGTCACTGGTCTTCTCTGAGTCTGTTTTTGCAATAAAATAAAACGTGAGCTTTTAGGAATTTAAATCAAGGACCTCTTCTTAATAAGTGGAAATTTATCACCTGAAGCAAAGTATCTATCACTTAAGCAAAACTGTCTTCTGCAATGCTACATTACTGTGCCAAGAGGTTAATGTTGAGGAACAAGGCCCTGCCATTTCTGTGCAAAATAACAATATTAAGAACATTATAATGGTAAAATGAATCTTTATGTACTATAAAGACTGTTGAAAACAGTGAATTAATTAGTAGCTGTGAATTAGTAGTGTTTTCATCTGGGTAAAAGGCACCACAAAGAAGTGATTTAATGGTACCAGGGCTGGTGCTATTTTGTATTGTACAGTTACTCGCCAGGTTGTTTGTGGGCTGCAGCCTGAAATGCTCTCAGGAGCAGCCTTGGCTGCCTCTGCTTGCTCTGATGCAGGAGCAGAGCTGAGTTCAGGAGGCACAGGCCCATCACCACCACCAAGAAAATAGACATGTCAGAAATGTTCCAGCTGACAAAAACCCTTCCCTTTGGAGATGAGTGCTCAGTGGGGAAGTGGCACAGTCGCCTGAGCTGTCTTGTAAACGGGAGGCTGGAAGGGGGCCTGCACATCAGCCCTGAGAGCCAAAGAGAAAAAGCTGAATGACAGGGATGGCTGGGGAATAGGTCTCAGGCAATCACTGTGGTAGGTGAGAGGGGAGAATGAGAGAAGGAAATGTGGGAGCGAGTGCTTTTAAAATGTGCATGTCTGCATGTCCAGTTCATGTGGGATTCAGCTTTCAGCATGGGGAAGATATGGGATGATGTGTCTTGTGTGAGTTATGCAACTTGCTTTCTTGAGTTGTATTTGGTCAGCTAAAAATGTCACCCAAAA
>VZTI01001779.1:588835-620887 GCA_013397865.1 Struthidea cinerea | reverse complement strand
AAAAAAAAAAAAAAAGTAGTTGTGTAACAGTGTGGACCCATTTTAAAATCCCATGATTTTGGGGCTGACTTGCATGACTTTTGGTGCAAGGAAAGAAGAAAGTTCTGCTGTGTGTACATGTCAGACATACTCTTCAAGATATTTCCTAAATAGCCCTAAAATTCAGAACAAACTGGAAAAATGCAATGTGCTCTGTGTTGCATGTGTTCTGCTGCATTTGGAAGAATGACTTTATTGAACACTGAATTATGCAGGAATTCAAACACCTCTTTACTGCACCAGAAAGTGGTAGCAGAGCAACAGTCAGCCTTTCTTGCCTTGTAGATGTTCTTTTCTTGCTTTTAAGGCATTTCATTTTTAGGAGGCAAATGTGGAAAGAAAGCAGATTTGTGGCAGCATCAGCATGAGATGATTTGGGATTTGCCAGAGGAGATGGATGAAAGAATAGGTTGGAGGTGAGCTCCTCTATAGGACCCTGGAGGATGAATTAGATAAATAACTTGTGAGTTCCACAGGCATGTAAATATTATTTTGGCAAATTCTCCTTGTGCACAAGTGGTCAGTGAGTGTACAGCAGTAATTGCTAGCCTGTCTCCCAAACATCCAACATATAATTGCCTACATGAATCAAACACATGGAAAATATCTCAGTTCTCAATTTAGACTCCTGAAGAGTGCTGTATTCTGGTATTTTAATAGCAACTTTATATGTAGGAAAAATGAGGGTCAGGTCATCAGAGGTAAGTGCTGATCCACACTTTAGCTGTACCATGGACCAACAGGAACATGATTCCACTTTCCAGTATATAAAAGGCTGTTATCAAGAGCACCATGATCGATTTCTTCTGTTGAACCTCATGCTCAGCAAGAATTGATCAGGAAGTAATAGACTTAAATGAACTGAAGAAAATTTAAGATTTACTCTTGAAAGAATTTTCTAACTTTAAGGACTGGCAACAATGCAACAACTGAGTTATTGAATCCCCATATCTTCAGGTTTTTACTTTCTTGGAGTGAGAAATGGTGGTATACCTATCCCTGGATTGAAACAGAGAAAGGGGTTAGATTAATTTTTGTATTCTTTACTTTGTTTCATTCCTGCAATCATGATCTAAACTTAAAAATAATACTCGCTACCTTTCTCACTTCCTAACCTTCTGTGGATGAATTTCTCTATTTTTTGTTCCCCAACTGCCACCCTTTTTAAGCTTTACACAGGTTCTTTGCCTTTCTCCACTGTTTTTTTAGGTCTGGTTCTGGGAAAATGATGTTTGGTCCAATTCTACTTCATTCCCCAGTGCAGCTAAGCTGGCAAAGTAAGCCTTCCACAACTCCTTAGTTCTGAGTGATACAATGTGGATGAACGGTGCTATATAAATGTAAATTTCAATTCATTCCCTTCATTCATTCAACAAGCTATCAACACAACCTTGTCATTTCAATTTTTCACACTTTTTTGCGGGGGTCTTCTGTCTCGGTGAAGTCGCATTTCCTCAGCCCAGTGCCAAAGGTGACCAGGCTGTATTAGAATTTACAGTCACTTTCTTTTTTGAGTGGTCAGATGTAATGACAAGCAGGAGGAAGCCAGTTGCAGCCTTTTCCAACCTTTCCCTTGGATTCATTAACCAGGCCCCAGCTGAACAGGTGGTGCTGCCACCTCCACCACTGCCCAGGTACAAGTAAGTGCCCTGTTAGCGGTATTTTTCCAAACTTTGGTAAGCGATGTACTTTAACACTGTTCAATGAAAATACTCAAAAAATATTCACATAGGAAATACTAAGAACTAAAACCACACAGGGTGGGGAGGGAAATGCATTACAGAAAAATTAACTTTCACACCACCACTCCTTTCCCATTACTGCCATAAAGAAGAGATACTTTTGCTTTTGCTGTTCTGCCGAGGACTTGACTGTTTGAATACAGATTTTGCAGGTGAAAGTGTCCTTATGTGTACTTACACAGTCTCCTGCTAAGACATACCTGTTCCTACATCAGCAGCAGCTTCCCAAATAGTTAATATTAAGACATTCAAGAAGAAAAGGATGGAAAAGGTCCTTCCACAGCCACCCATCATATTCTGGCCACTTCATATTTCTCCATTGTGAAATAAGTGCAAAAGAGTCCTCTGGCAGTTAAAATGTAATTTTCACTGGTACGACCAGCCAATATTAAATCACTTTTACAAGGTTTTTTGAGTCTTTTTGCCCTATCTGGCCTGTTTGCACCTTGTCCCTTGACATCCTTCCAAACACTTCAAGCTACCCCACTAAATGTGGTTTCACACCAAATGGAGTTTATCCATTTGTCCTTACAAAGGACGACCATAACATCATAATATAACATAATATGTATGCGGGTTGGTCAATTTGCAGCCCTTTGTGGAAGTTGCACAATTTTATCCAAGATGTGTATATTATTACCACAAAAATCCATAGGGAGCATCCAAATGTGGAGTTAGAAATACTTTATTTTGATCTGCTTTAGCATAGTGTCTGTTTTTTAGAAGAGAATTTCTCTACCATCTCCAAGAGACACTTTTCCAGCATCTTACTCCTGAGCCATATAGATTTGAAAATTATCTTCTTATTTATCTTAAACTCTCATACAATCTCCCCTTCTGTCTCTGCCTCTTGTATTAATTTTTTTCTTTACACTCTCTTAACTTCCTTCTGCAATATTTCTAGTCCTCCTCTCTATCTAATGTTTTATAGCTTGCACATGCCTCTTTCTTAACCTTAATTACTTTTTGCACTTCTTACTCCTAGTGTATTTATTGCTTGATAGCACACATAAGCCTTGGCATATATTAATTTATCTTTGAATGTTTCTCATTTGCCTTTGGTTCATTTGGTAGCAGTACTGTACCTCAGCTAGAAGGCTGTGGGTTCGAGATTCACCCCAAAATTAGGGGTGTTTCTTGGGGGTTCATCCTGCGGTGGATTTACAGCACTTTTGTATACCATATTGGTGATTTCAGGCACTACCTTCCATAGGCATTTCTTCTGCACAGCTCTGCTGCTTGACAAGTTACCCAGGCAGGTAAAAGTTAAAGACTCTGCTGCATTTTATGGAAAGAGTAGGAAAACTTGTTGTCTTGGTTAGTACTTTGTAAACAAAATGTTTCCAAGACCATCACTGTATATGTGAGTTATTGTTAGCTTCTATATTTGGGGATTTTCATTATTAGAACCCTATAGGATTTAATCAGGAGAATCAAACAGTTTGATAGTTGTTTTTTATGAAGAAGAGTTGCAAAGAAATTAGTAATTTATTGAACCCTGTTTAAAAGGCACCAGCATAGGTGTAAGAGCCTCATATGTCAATCTTTTGGACCAGCTACCCCTTCTGGTGTTTATTAAAAATAAACCTTGATTAAAATAACAGTGTAGGTATTGGACTCATCATATTTTTATTTGCTAATACAACAGATTGATGTTCTGCCTTCTTAAAGCAACTTCAAATTCATAACTCTCTCTATTAGAATTTTCAGATTTATCTGAGTTTAGAGCTACCTCAGTGGTTTTACATCAATGGAGTCAGAACCATGAGCAGTTCTACTTCATACTAGTTTGTAATAATACAGAGGATGGAGGATCTGAAATGGTCTTATTCTCTGTGGTTTTTGTTACTTATAGCTGTCTCTGACCTACCAGGCTTTTTTTTTTTTTCCCATCCTATGCCAGCAAGTAATATTGCTAAGTTCTATGCTCTAATGATGAGGTTAGTTTATAATAATATTATGATCTTTTTTCTTAAAAAAAGTGTTGCTGTACTTCAGGTTTTTTTCTGAAGAATTCATCATTGTGCAATTCATTGTCACATTTGCACGCTAACCTCTACCTCTGGTTGGAAAGGGTGTTACTGGAGAAAGGTTGCGTTACAGAAAATTGCACCATAAAATAGCCATCCATATCCTGGTCAGATCCATGTCTGACAAAATGGTATGTAATGTTCATGGCAGGTGGATGTTAACTAAGATTTGCTACGCAGTTTTGGATATGTCTGCTCTGGATTTTATACTGACTTCTCTAGGAGAAAAAACATGGATTTAAAGTCACAAAATTAGCGGATAGAGAAGGTCAATTGCTACTCCTCCTTATGCTGCTGCTGTTCACTGTCCTTGTAGAAAGCCACAGGAAATCTGATGAATATATTTTTAATTATGTTTTGTTATAGTAAATGACACCAAAACTGCCTCTGATGATGTTACCCATCAATTCAGTGGAAGACAACCCACAGAAACAAAAATAAAAACTGAGTTGGAAATCTACAGCTGATTTATAAATTGTCTGCTAAAGGCAATTTGCTCTCTTTGTCTGCTGCATTTACCCAATTGCTGCTGAAACTAATTGCTCTTTTCTGGGCATTCTTTAAAGAAAAAAAAAAAGCCAACACCACAAAGCAAAATAAACAAAAATGTGTGCCAACGTGAAACAGCAAATTGTAATCAGAGCTCCCTGCTAATTATCGGCTGCTTATTGGAGAATCGTGTCCAACACGCAAATGTAATTGCAAATGACAACATGAACACCAGCTATGACAAGCACAAGGTGGAGAATTTTCAAGCACATAGAGAGCTCTGGCAGTGTCAAGGTCTTTTTCAGGTCAGATCCCCAGCAGCTGATCTAGTTCTGCACTGAGGGTGATTCAAAGGTTAAGTCTTATACCAAAGGGCTGTTCTGGTCAGACACATAATTGGAATAACAAAGTCAATATATGTTGCTGGTTGTGGGACACAATCTTCATTTGATCTCTCACACGGCAGATTAATTAAGTGTTATCAATTAATGGCCTGGTAAAAGTGAACACCCTGTTAGTCAGTTTTCCAAGTAGTGTCAAGCATATGCAAGCCCTGGGGGGGAAGGAGAGGGTGGGGGAAATCACCCCTGAACAGCACCACTGCTTTCCAAGAGCTGGAGAACAAAAATAACAGAAACGTAGATTGCAAATGTAAAACTAAATAATTACAGAGGTTTTCCATTGGTTGTCTTTTCACAGTGACTCTGAGCTTTGAGTGGAACTGTGTTTGATTCAATCAGGCTCTCACCAAGTCCTTTTGTGAGAAATACATTATCCTACACCAGTATATATCAAACTGCAGCAAGCAACGTGGGGGGCTGGGAGATGTGATACCTTTGAGCACCGAGGGGCAGTACCTGGAGGAACAATATGATGGCCTTCCTTAACCCTTTGTGACTGCTCAGGTGAACAAGTGCTCACCGGTGTCAGTAATTGATGGTGCCAATCCATACGTTTGCTGTGCCCAGGATGCCCACCAGAGAGAATTAGCAAATGAGTTTCTGAGCTCGGTGTAAAGAATAGCTCTTTGTGTGGTGTTTGTTTGGGGTTTTTTTAACCTAGTAATTTTTGCATTTCTGAGATTTTTGGAGTTGATTTGCAAAAATAGAGCTAAATAGCTGAAGTGCATGAAAGCACGTGATCTGAACTGCATTATTGGAGAAGTGTTTTGGGCATAAAGCAATGAATCTTCAGCCCACCCAGCAACAACTAATAGAACTGAAATCCAAGTAGTCTTTGCTGCTCTTCCTTATCAAAAACCTATTTAATGTTGCAATTGCACCACCAGAACTTGTTCAGATGTGAACAGGCATTCAGACTGCCTGCAAATACAAACTGGAGAGATACATTACTTAAAGAGAGTTTGTCTAAAAGGTGTTTGTTAAATGTTAGTGATGGCTCTTAATGTAAATTTTCCTGATGGTAGTAATGCCTTTCAGCAGTTTGGTTTCTTTTAGTCCATGCAACAACAACAACAACAAAAGATAGAGTTTGTCTCCATGTATTTCAAGTACTGATGCTGTTAGAGATGCCTGACTGGCTGCACAGATAGATGGACTTGGCTTAGAACTAAGCTCTTTTTCTGGCGAGGTGAAACACAGATGCTATTTTGTTTCAAGGTAGTTTCACATGTTGCACAGTGATGTTCCAGTTACAAGTATTCTACATTTAGTGCAAATATTTGGGGAGAGGAAAAACCAGAATCCAGTTCAGACCAGAGGGAACCAGCTGTGACACATAGCCTGTGGAGTGCTGGGCTGAAGAATGGTGAGACTTCTGGGTTTGGGTGTGGGTTTTTTTTGCATTTCAGTAATTGCATTTGTTGTTGGAGTTTTTTTGACCAATGAGTGGATATAATTGTAGACCAAAAGAGGTTCCAGTTGTCAGATGATAGAAAGGATGTAGTATCTAACTGTTCTTAACAGATTTTTCAGCACCCTGTTTATCTGTCCTTTCCCTCCCTCTGCATGTTACCCATTTCTCTCTCATTAAATTGTGTTGTTTTCTCTACATCTTCATAGGTTTGAACTTTGTCTGCCCTGGTTCCTGATTTTGCAGATTTTCCAAGATTTTGTGATTCCCCCAAAAGTCCCATGTTGGATATCTTACTTTCCAGAGTTTCTGCAGATCTGTATTTTGGACCATGTGTGCTTAGCACATTTTATAGGATCTGGCTATTAGGACCTGCTCAGCTGAATGGATTGCACGGAGCCTTTACTGCATACTCCGAAGAGAACAAGAAGTCTGAAACATTTCCTGCACCCAAAGAGCAGAGACCCAATGACCCATGGCAGGCCTGGTACAGTTATCCATACTCCCCCATGGGTACAGAAAAATCTTTGGGACTACCAAGCCAGCAGGGTTAGCACATGCTGAATTATCCAAGTTAAGGTTCTGGGTTCTCTGATGGCCTGAAGCAGAACGTGTCCTCCCACCCCTCCCTCCAGGGGCTGCTGTGTGATTGGTGGCCAAAAATGGTAGGAGAATGGTTTCATCACAACTTTGCTCTGTAAGACAATTCAACTCCTGCTAAATTGCTTACCTTTTCAGACTCTACAACCATTTTGGTCACTGAGTAATGTACATGCTTCACCATAATTTTCATTATATTTGTTGATAGAGCAATTTGTAATAAAATCACTATAAAAATGCACTTCCAAGTTGCAGCCCTATTTTTAAGGCAGAATAATCGTCCTCAGTTTTGTCTCCATGATTAAGCATCTCAGTTTATTTAATGTATTTTTTTTTCATTCTTTTGCTTTAACATAAGCAAAAGAAACAGTTTCCCAAACCTTCACTTTTCAAAAATATTTTGACATGTGATTTACTGAAGTTATCTGATGAATTTCAGTAGAAATTTATGTCTTCTTGCCTTCCTATAATACTATGTGTAATGGCTGTGACTGTCTGTGTTTTTCCACATTGATAAGATGAAGAATGTAGAATTTCTGCAGTCTCCATTTGTTATTTGAGACAAAAGGAATAATACCTTTTTCTGTAGCATTTGCCACTTTCCTGTGCTGCTTACAGCTTACTCCTTTCTGCTGTTGGCTTGTTTCATTGGCCACATCCACAAGGCAGAATCTGTCAGTACCCAGATAATGTTGTCACGTCTGCAAACATGTTTCCTACTGACATTTCAGTATTGATAGAGAGAATGGCTGGAGCATCAGTGCACACTTTCCTGCCACATTGCTGTCAGGTTGTCCAGGCTGGAATGAAAATCAGATGGGGATGATGTGGGTTGGGGTCTTCTGCTTGTTTTACAAAATTGGCTAAATTGCAGGTGGATGCATTTCCAGTACTGGCAAAGCAAAGCCAGATTTGCGAGTGTTTGCAGGTGGTTGAGGTAAGAAAATACTGAAGGTTGGTGCCAGGCACATTATTAGCAATTTCAGAGTCCTAAAATTACTGAGGTTTGCTACTGCTGAGTACCTGGAAAAGGCTTTGCAGTCAGTCAACAAAACCAACAGGCAGCAGTACCAAAATCCTGTTGCTGGAATGTCTTGTGAGTCTTAAATTTACGGTGTCATGGTGGTTTTTTTGCCAAGAACTTCCACATATTAGGATAGGAAACTTTCTGCTAAGCTTTTCTCAACAATCTTGTCTGAGATCCTGAGCTCCAGCTGGAAAAATGCTCCACTGTCGTATTTTCTGTACAGTTTGGGGGATGCTTTTTGAAGCATAGGAAATACTTGGTGCCTTTGAATGAAGCCCTTGACCCTTGCTACAAGCAACTGCTGAGTGCAGACTATGTCATTCCGCCTCCTCAAGCCACTTCATGGGTGAGATGCTCCCCTAGCATCTGATGTGCTCCTTCAAAAGTGCTCCTTTGAAAATGGCACTGAACCTACAAATAAAGGAAAGCTGTCCCAGTGACATGAGGCACTGTTGTCCATGGCAAAGAATATCACAAAAGGAGGATTTATATACTGTTTAAGCAGGAGATCCTTAACTTCCTTAGGATTCTTACGGTGTCACAACTTCTCTGTTTTCTACTCTGCCACATCACAGCCTTTCCTGCAGATTTTTTAGGAAAGTAAAGCTCAGTCTTCTTATTTTTGCCTGAAGCAAATGGATTGGAAATGTGGGCAACAGAAAAGTTCATCTTTATGCCACCAGCACAAAGACCTCCCCTGTCAGAGCAATGCAAACCTCTGAGTTAAATACGTAGAAAAAAAGGATGGACAAAAAGAGAGATAAGGTCTTTGATGTGAAGCAACACCTCCTATTTTCTGTTTATCTGAAAATTTTTTTGATTGCTTCAGCAAGGTCAGATCCCACTGCCAAATTAGAAATGGGCAGCTTTAATTCAGTTTCTACTGAGAAAGCTGGATTTTTGATAGGAACTTAATTACTTTTGAAAGAAAGCTTTAAACATGCCAGCCACAAGTTCTAAAAGTAAATGGTGAATATTTCTTTTCCAGTACCTAAAGAAATGTCTAACTATACTCTAACAAAACCTGTCTTGGTTCAAAGAAGCTCTGCTACCTGCAGGCATTTATTTCAATGGTGATAGCTGACTGCTTGTCTGAATATGTACAGCTACAGAGGAGACAGGTTGTGGAGACTAATTGTTCCCCCTAATGAACTGGCACATATTTGTGCTGCAAAAAATTATACCACTTCAATAGAAAAACAGCCCGACACCTCACATTCCCATTTATTCCTAGAAGCACCCTCTATACTAAGGTTTTCACTGATGTCATTGCTGCTCTTCTTACAATAAGATTCTATTCCATCCAAGAAATACTGGAAGAATCCCTGCCCTCTGTTAACTACTCACAGCTGTGCTTTGGCAGAATGAGGAGGCTGCATGACTCAATAGCCACTTTACATCATGTTATTCTTGATGTAAGGATGCAATGATGTAAGATGTCCCTCATCTCCAATTTTAGGATGAAAACCTGAATTTAAGCTTAACGACAATTTTTTACTGGGAATGAAACGACTGTACCATTAAGAAGCAAAATTTCTCTGGTATCCTTAAAACTACACTGGAAGTGCAGAGGTACAGTGTTTCTGTGCTGTTGAAGTGCTCTAAATGCAGACAGAACCTGAAGTTACTTCCCAAGTTGATTTGCTTTAACTATTGCAAACTCCTTTGTGCAAACTGTTACACAAATGTAAACCTTGCATATATTGCTTCAGCTTAAATGGATTCCTTTCTGAATTAAGCCAAATTGAAATAAGGCCGGTTCAAATTGATTTAATATTGTCCACGTGGATTTGCAGTGGTGTGACTAAATTGATTTAAGAACCTTCCTTCAGGTAAATGACTGCAACTTTTTTTACAGTAGGTTTTAAGTGTCTTGAGATCTGGGGCTAAAATTCAGTTTTCCATTGTGTGTGCAAAGAATCCCACTTGGCCAGTCTTCTGAGTAAAAGGAAGAGTTTGTCTTCCAATGGTCTGAAGTCTTACATCAATGCAAAATATCAGTGTCCTTTTACATGTTCATGTATTTTGTGTTCTGATTGATAGAGACAGACAGTATTGTACAAGTAAATAGGGAAAAAAAGAGAAAATTTAATCTTAGGGCTTTGACTGTGGCACCTTTTAATTAATGATCAAGTGACAATGACCAAACATAACAGAGAGGATGCATAACTTCAAAGTAAAATAGATGTGGTCAGACTAATGATGCAAACTACCTCTTTAATTCTGTATTCTGAATATAAACAAATAATTTAGAATTCTTATACTTTGTTGTACTGTAAGGGGAGATGCACCCAGTTTAATTGTGTCCCATTGATTTTTTTTAGCTTTTGTGAAATAAGCCTTGTTTGGCATAATGAAACTTTTGTTTTCTGCAGCTCTTCTACATTGTCTCTTTTAAAATATTCACCATTTACTCCTCCACACTGAGCAAAAATCTTTCCTTAAAAATGAGGAAAGCACAATACCCTCTATTTCTGAAATCATTAGAATTGACTTTTAGACAATCAATGTGTTAAATGATGTAATTATCCAATGGTCCTTTCCCCACTTAAACCAGTTTGAAAGTTAAAGGTTTGTTTTAGATCAATTCCAACCACTTTGTGTGCAAATTGCACAACTGCCTTTTCCTTAACGTATCTCACAAATCCAATAGTGTCATGTCCATGTAAAATGGTTCTCTGATGAGTAATTCTGAGTGGGAATATGAACTTGTCTAACAATGGAGAAAAGCTCTGACTCCTAAACATAATATTTTTAAGCCAGGCCCAGGCAAGGCAGAAGGTACTGGCAGTGATCTCGTTGATTTAGTAGCTGCAAGTTTTCTTTTGTAGGTATAGAGCACAGAGCATTTTTGGGATGGTCCTAGACTCCAGGGCACACTTTATAGCGTAGACGCAGTGCTTGCATTTGACACCAACCCATGATGTGATAAATGTCATCCTCAGTCATCAGCCTTCTTGGCAGAAGGTCACTGGTCTCTTCAAGAAGTTGCTTGGGACACAACCCAGCCATCCCCAAGGAGTGGTGCTGTTTCAGGCATCCCCAGAGAAGCTACTGGTGGTTGTCAGCTCTGGTACCAGACCCATGAGGCACTTGTAGCCATCTGGAGCAGTATCAGAAGAGCATGTGGGGCTTGTGAAATAACACTAGATGTCTGCATTTTGACTGGAGAAAGTGAACCCTTGCTGAGGGCTCTGGCTGTTCTGTTCTGCTGCAGCAGCTCAGGTGTGAGGTGCTAGGCAGCTGCTATAGGGTGAGTGCAAGAATCTATGATGTAGGCCATCAAAATGGCATTTGTGGCACCAGGTGAGTCCCTAAGAAAAGTGTCTAGGCCAGCTGTGTCCCAGTCAGCTCAATTTCCCTGGTGTAGCTCCCTGGGGAATGACAGAGAAGCGGCCTCTGGCCAGCTTCACCAGCAGGTCTCTTCTCTCCCACCTCCCCACTGACAGGTTCATCTTTTCTGTTGCAATGTGAGCTCTCAGTGCAAAAATTGCCCTGGCTTGGGCAGGTTCCAGTCTAGTCTCAGGCACCAATATGCACGTGACAACAGGACTGCTGCATGGTGAAAGCCCACATTTCATGGTGGGCTCAAATGTGCAGAATTTTTAGTGCAGCACAATTCTTGGTCTGAAGTGAGAATGTCCCCATCTTAACAGCTGAGACAGTGCGGGGATCTGTGTGCCTCAAATTGCTTTAGATGATGGGAAGCAGTCAGTTAGTTAGACATTAAGGGCTAGGTGTAAATGAGGGAAAAATAATTTTGAGTTAAAAATATATGGTGCTCATCATGCATGTTTTTATTTATTTACATTTAGTTATTGAAACATGAATTGTCAATTATCTAGCATGTATCATTCACTGAGAGGAATAACATCCACATTGTGTTTGATGCACAGTAATGCATATGCATAGAAGTAAATAATGTGGGCACAAAGATTTTCATTACTTCATTAGCACAGACTAAGAAAGGCTCAGACCTTGGCTTCATGGAGTTGTGTATAAAAATAGACCCCAACCTACTAGGCACACCCTACAGAACTGTGCCTGAGCTCTGTGTTGTGCACTGAAAGCTCACATCCATTGCACATGTTACCTCAAGTGAAGCATGATGAGAACCTCAACTTTTGTATTTCTTCATCAGTTTTATGTGGGCACTCACTGCATAATCCTAAAATTGCAATAATATCCTGCACCTCTTTAATAGATATATTAATTATATTTCTCCCCCTTAATGGGCTGCTCACTTTATGGTTTGGGGACACAAAAGTAAATTTTAAAATCAATTATACAATTACATATGTAGCAATAACAGAGCACAGAGCTAATCGACTTTGGGTCAGGACTATAACCTTCTCATAATGCGGGTTTCATTAGGGTAAGGTCTATTATTGCAAAGAATTACAGAAATAATGGGAGTGGGTGTATTCAGCAAGAAATAACAAATGAGGGTCTTTCCTAGATAAGAGAAGCTGTTTGCTGGCTGCAGTGTGATAGCAGGCCCCTATAGTGTATGTAAATTGATAGGGTCAACTTCCCTTGGTGTATGCAATGCACAGTGTACAAGAATTAATTTCCGTATCATCCTGGAGAATGGCAGGAGGAGGGCTTCCAATTATCACTCATCATTGGATACAACTGAGCTGAACCACAGAGCCAAGAGTATGAAAAAGGCTGCAAGGAGACATGTGAGATGGCTAAACCCTCATAGTACAGCACACTTGAGGCATTATGTGCTTAATGCTTTCTGTTATCTCCAGGGTTTGTAGCAGAAGTGATAGTTGTCTTTGCACATTGTCTTAGGTGTGCCTTTCAACAATTTGCTTTCAAATATTATTTGCAAAAAAAAATTTCCATGACTTACAAATATTCACCATTCTAGTAAACACATGAGAGTTTTGTTTTACAACAGCTGGTAAGATGAGCTTAAACACTTGAACTCTGCCTTTGTTTCACAGTGGGAAGGTTATTTTTTTTTTGCCAGGTAAAGGATGTACTCTTCAAAAGCACGTAAACACCAAAACCTCAAATATTTTTGTTCTAAATTTGTGAGGTTGACGTCCATATATATCTTTGAGGTTCTGGAAGCACAGAGTTAATTCAGCATTAATTATCTTACATACCAGAGATGCCTTGCAGCTTGCCCAGCTCCTGATCTACAAACCCACGTCCTGGGAACCATCAGAGAACGCAGCTCCCCTTCAAAGTGAAGCACTTGCTTCTCCTGGTGCATGGGGATGGCAAGGCAAAGCCTCTCCCTTTTCCAGATAAATAATGCCACTACAAGGGGCAGGTGGAGAATGCAAAATCTTCCCTTCAGAATTCATGCCATCCCCCAGCTCCGTATGGTATCTGTGTGGGGTTAAGATGCCACACTGGTGGTGTGGCATGATGGCTACTTAGCCCTGTTTACAGCATGGAATCTGTGACAGTCAGAAATTTCAGAAACCTCAGCACAAGGGTTACAGGCTGTTGTAAAAATACCAGGAGTATGAACAAGGATAAGTTTAATTAAATTTTAATAGGGCTTGCTATTAAATTCCTCGCATTGCCTTTCTGTGTTGTCTTGATGGAATGTAACCGCTTAGTAATTACCTGTGGTTTTTGTTAATGCTGCCTCTGACCAGTGTGTATGGCAAAAATTTGATTTCATATTTAAAAAATTGGTTTTTAAACAATGTGTCTGTGATTCCTAGGCAACTCTGAGTTGCTGAAAAGTGATGATTTGAAATAATATTTCCAGGACTGGATTTACTACTGCCTCATAAAGCTATTTTCATCTCTTAGTGGTTAATTGATGAGAATAAAACAGCCTGAATGGCATTTTTTTTTGCATTTCTGGCAAACTTCCCCTCACTCTGAAATTATCAAACCGATGCTTTGACCAAAAAGCCATAGCCTTCTCTACTGCATCACAATCCATCTGCTAAAAGTGAGGTCTCTCGTTTGATGTCTGGTGCATTAAAGCACCTCGGTGAATCAGCTGAAAGGATGCTCTTAATCTGGCAAAACAAGGGGTTCTCCCAGTCTTGGAAACAGCTGAAGTTTAAAAGATGCAATGTGAGTAAATAGATATTTGAAAAGCAAAGCAGCTTAAGGACTTAGAAATGTTAAGTTCAGCAAATAAAAATGCCTTTCTATAACAGAGCTTTATGCAGCAACATCTGCACATGACACTATCTATATCCATAACATAGCTGTAATGATGTACATAATTTAGCTTCCCCACCAATATAGGTATGTAATTTACACAACTGTGGTTTATTGCAATATTGCAATAGATAAAAAAGATGACTCATGAAAAATTTCTTATTGAAGACTAAATTTAAAAAAAACTAAACCAAACAATATTTAAATATATACTTAATTTTGAATACATTTCTCTACTCCTTCATTTCAGTGAAATTATTCCCATGCTTAAAATTAGAAATGTAGTTAGATATCCACTTGAATTTTGGCCTAAGCTGTTAATTTTCCAATCAATTGATTTTAATTTTCAGTAGTAGGCCATAACAAACAGCAGGTTTTTCTCATTGCATGTGAAAGAATAAATGAAATTCAATGCTGTGATCCTAGTGGTTTGGAGCAGTAAGGTTCAGAGTTTTTCAAAAAGCAAAATTAAAGATACACCCAACATTTGCAGGTCTTCTCAACTGATAACTATCTGAAAATCACTTACTAAACCCACCTTAGCTATAAATGCAGCAAAAATAGCTAAAATACACTTGTTTAGAAAGCTTAGTATAACTTAATCCCGGCATCTTTTTATAACGTCCCAAAATACTTTGCAACATGGAGTCAAGGTTTTCTTTTCTTAAGGTCTTATTATGGAGAAAGTTAATTTCACTTTGAAGTCGGAGGCCTTACCTCCCTGGCTGCATTACCAGCCCTCTGACAGCCCTATTCAGCTGGGCCCGCTGATATGTTGTAGAGATTTGAAAGTAAAGAATTGCAAGGAGTGCAATTTAATCCCAAAGTCATTACCTAAATGCTGAGATAGGATGGGGATTACCACCAATGTAAATGAGATATGAGACAGCCAATGGATTAGGGGACCCTTTCTTTAGGATGACTTCAGCAAATAGGCTAAGATAAGGAAATCTTTGTAATTACATGGAGCTACACTGGTCAATTCTGACTTTTAAATACCGAGGCGCTGGAGAAAAGGAGAAAAACCCTACATATGTTATTCTGTGCAATATTAAGTAATTCCTTTCTGATTCTACAGAATCAATAGAAGAACATCATGCCAAATGAAAAGATGAGGGCTGCCTACATGTCCTTTTGTGACTAGTATCGTTCCATCATTTTTGGTAATATCATTTCCAAATTAAATTTTATGGTCCATTACATACTAGCTCAAACACTTTTCTAATGGAATCTTAAATGGAACTGACTTGCTTTGCGTGGGGTTTGTCTCTCAGTTAAGATGTTATTTAGTTCTAATTATCAGATAATGAACTCAGGAAATTTAATTTTTAATATTTATATGTCAAAAGTCCATTGTACTTTGGTTAAAGGCTTTAAATTAAAAATTAACATGGACAGAATACTAATTGAATATTTTTCCTATCTATAAGAGTGAGAAATGAGTTACATAGTTCCCAGATTAGCTTGTTACACTGCAACTGTTTACTTAAAAACTTAATTTAATCTTCAGAAATAAATCACAAATAAGGAGATCAGGGAAAATGAGCCTGAGAAGCTTTAGGTATACAACCTTAAAGTGCATATCTTTATATTCATTGTCTCAATGTCATACCTGCAAGGTATCACTCAGATGCATATGCAAATGCCTGTGCATAAACACAGTTTCCAAGTCATAGTGGTTATTTTTATGGGTGTTCTCTCCATCAACACTTTCTTTCTTTGCCCACTTCTCATTTTGCTTTCAATAAAGAATATAAACACAACTTCTTCAATATTCTTTCACATTTCAGAGCAAGCTGTACGAAATTACTGCAGAAATAAGAAAATTATATTTCTTTGGACCTAAAAGCTTCAAGAAGTGTCTGCCCATTTGTAGGTCTGTCCTCTCTGATCTCTCTGTTACTGTTACTGAGTTGCGCTGCAACTGAGGAAAACTGGGTTCCATTCTGTCTTCTGCTGTCTATTTGGGCGACCCGGGGAAAGTCTTGCCAGGTGTGGGAATAAGAAAAGTCTGTTTCCATATCTTGCTGTTGTAACAGACCCTGGTAACTGAGCTAAAGGCTCTGCAAATCATATATAACATGTATGGAAATTGAATTCCCTCAGAACAGAGCCACAGCAGAGCACACAGCCCATGTTGGATGGCAGAAAGCACAGAGATTGAAGGTGAGTGTTGATTTGCCCACAGTAGTGTTTGGGCCCTTTTATTCTCTTTTCTAAAAAAGACTGATCTGGAATTGACCTTCCCCTAAGACTTCAATTTCTCCCCAAAAAGGGAGCAGGGAAAACACACTTTTAAAATTGTCTTTGCTCTGTAACAGGTTTTTCAGGAAGTCTGTAGGGTATCCATTCTTGGAGATACTCAAAACTGTCCTGGACAGGGCCTTGAACAAACCAGTCAAGCTTCAAAGTCAGCCCCACTTTGAGTAAGGAGTCGGACTGGGGGACTTCCAAAGGTCCCTTTCCAGTTATTGTACGATTCAGTTATCTAGGTCCTAAAAACTTGTCTGACCTTTTAATCTGTGGGATGTAGACCTGTATCAGAAAAGATCCTTTTTAAACCTCACTTTCAAGAAAACTGGATGTAAAGAATGTCTTCCAATGCTATTTATCTAGATATGTGTATCAGGTATTGTTGGTATGACATGATATATGAGTGCAGATGATGCATCACTTTGCTTTAAAGAGACTGCAATCTATGTGTCAATCATGATTAAATTCCTATCTAACTTCTTTGTTGTCTTGATTTACCAAACCAGGCTTGCGAGCTTCTGTCAAAGAAACAAACTCAAGACAAACAATTCTTCACTTCCTCCTCCTCTGACACTAAAAGCAGGAGGAATCTGCGCAGTTGGATTTTGCTGGCAGATACCGCAGGTGTGAGTTCATTACTCTGAGCACTTACTTTACAAACTTTAGTTTTGATTCACAGCCTTGGAACTGAAATTGCAGGTTTTACCCACAAGAGCTTTGGAAATTAATTGTTAGAAGAGATAGTTATGCAAAAATATGATTTTCACTGGTTGAATATGGAGTTTATTTCCTAACGTGGTCTTGGACCATGCCAAACTTCGAGCCCCATTCATCATGTCAGACCATCATCCACTTTGCCCCTTTTGGAAATATACATTCAAGGAGCCAGCCCTTAGACTGCAAATTCCTTCACATTTGTTGATGTCAGAGCTGTCTGGGAACCTGCTCAAGACCCCTGAAAGGAGAAAATCTGTCATCTTTTCTGAAAGCTTCACTGCAAAAGCAAATGGCATAATGTTTATATTGGCACTCACCAAGGACACCTATGGGGCACCACAAACTCTGGACACAGAGGAAGTTGTAATCAACAGACTTGACCCAGAAGGAGTCAGGTGGTTTTGACTGGACCAGTAAATGCAACAGAGAAAGCCAGGATTATTTTTGATTATTTCCTTCTTCAGACCCTACAGCCTGCATGATTCCCTCCTCCTCTTCTATTAGTAAAAGCAAGATGCTCAGGAGGAGAGCAGACAAGCTGAAAAAGTGACACCCTTGGGTTTGCGTGAAGCTCCACACGTACAAACACGCTATGTCTCACAGGCGCTGGGCTGGGTTTTGTGGGAAGTAGACAGTGCACTATCAGCTGACAAACAGGGACAAAACCTTTCAGTAAAGTAACCATTACATTCCTGATGGAAAACAGCACTAAGGCTTATAAACATACACTGCAATAAGCTGGGATCATAGTGGGGGTAAAATAGTATGACATCTTCTCAGAAGCTGTCAGAAAAGCGGGGATTCCATCGTGGCTGGGAGGAGGAGTCTGATGAGTCTCTCCCATCAGCAGAACCCAATGTTCCACTGGGAGATCATGTTTTGGAGGATGACTTTCCCAAAACAGTAACTGCAGCAGGGAGGATGAAGGGATTCTAACTGAAGTCTAAGCAGCAGAACATGTCCCCCAGTAGGTCTGCCAACGTCTTCAGCATAGCCTTGGCTCAACAAGGTCATGGTACATGCTTTCCCTTCCCACCAGCCTGTGGTAATCCTCTCAGAAACTTACCCAGAATTTTCAAGGTGTGCTGGGATGGAAGAAGTTACTAATTTTAAATCAGTTGTAGGTATTCTCATCAGCTGCTGAAAAAAACTGTAACAATGGGAGGAGCCATGAGGAAATAAATGTAGCATGTGTTAATTATGTTTAGTTAGCTTGTGCTCACTGCTCAGCAGCACATCACCCCAAATCAATTAGTACCAGAAGAACACAGAAGCATGGAAAAGGCACAGCCTATTATATCTGCTCTTGAAGGTTGCTGTCTGATTCCCTCTCATTCCTCCAGCAAGCACATTTCTTATGTCTAATTTCTTTCCAAAGTAAAGCAAGAAATTTCTGGGGACATATGTTACCTATGGACAGATAATTCATTGTTTTTTAAATTGAGTGTATATGCATATATGGGCATGTATGTTTCTGATGTAGGTGGTATAATAGAGCTTTCACATTTATTTTTGCTTTTTAATTGAATAGTAAATTAATTTGATTAATAAAAATCCTTGGTAGTTCCTGACTTAAATGTGGGCTAAGCATATAAACATAATATCTTTCAAACCAGTCACTTTGCAAACCTTCATCTGAATTTTCTTTTCCTTATGTTTCCTTAGGGCTCTAGTGGTAAGAATACAGTGGACATATGCTGTTCTTAAATGTTTACTTCCCTTCTCAACGGGTAGTTGAATCATTGCCAGCACGGATGTCTTATATTTTGTGGTATTTCTTAGTCTCTTTTAATATTATACTGCTCTCTGAGCATGTTGAATATCACATGACTGAAATGATGAATCTGGAAGTAATGCCTGACAAATATCAGATACTGGAACTGAACCATTTAGCCATGTCTCAGTTACTTTTTTCCATCTTTAGAAAGACCTGTTCCTTTTACTTCTCTGCTATTTTCCCTTTCTTTTAATATGTGCATTGCCTTGACTCCTCAGCTCTCTACTGAACCTGGGAAAAGTTTCAAGATTCTGGAGTAGGACCCAGCTGGATTTTTTTTTGGTGACAGGTAAGTAAGAGACTTTCTTCTTCTCAAAAGCTTAGTCTGGGAGGAGTAATGAGACACTATAGCAATGAGACAGGAAACCCAAAATAAGAATAGGAAATGAGGATTGATTGGGATATCAAGTTGAGACACATACATGGCATATGCTTTGATCTTTGTCTATGATAACACCTATGCAAAACCTTGTTTCTCTATTTGCTGTTTTAATATAAAGCATTATTGATCCTTTGCACATCATTCTTTTGATCTAGTATCTCAAAACTTCACCTCTCTGATTTGTGGTGTACACTGTAAAATCTGCATTTCTATGAGAGGCCTTCTGTGTGAAGCAATATTCTCCAGTCACTACAAGGCCAAGATGTATGTTTTAACAAACCAACAAATGATCTTTCCATTTTTAACTGATTTGAAAACAATTGCTTCACTGTTGCTTCAGAGAAGGGTGGGTCTTTTACTGTCATGAGGTCACTTTGCAAGTTTTAATTGCTGGGTGCTGTTCTGTCCTTTCATGGCTTTTGGAGTGATAAATAGCTCATCAGTTCAAAAGCTAGTCTATATAAACAAGCTTATCTCTGCCCATAGTCTTTAATGAAAAATGAGTTGTGAGTATCATTGTTAATCATGGTAATTGTTAATGTTAAGAGGGCTGGTATTATGAGTTTTCCTATTAGGCTTTCAATTCGTTATATAAAATGAGTAATCTAGGAGCCATCTACAGCATTCTAATTTTAATTATCTAGTGGCTGCATTTCAGACCACCCTTTCTTTATTGAGATTAACAAAACCCTTAGTGTAGTAACCAGTGTCTTTGGATGTAATTGGGCAAAGTTACTTGAAATGTTCCATATATAATTGTATCATTGAAGATCAACCCATTACGCTATGATGTACTTCCTTCTGGGGATCTCTTTCTATTCGTTTTGATTTAGCTTAGCTGGCTTACACTTGAAATTTTATCCACATTTGTTCATCTCTGTATTAAAAAACCCCCCACATTTTACATGTGTAAAATACAGGGCATGTAAGGATAAGCAGTAAGAGCAGATTTCAGTACTCATCTAGCCTGGAGTTTGGGAAGAAGTTAATGTGTGGAAAACAAAAGGACAGATGAAAAACTGATTTAAAACCCACGCTAAAACTTCATACAACTCCTCTGACAGCCAGTGGCAGTGTTGAAAATAATGATGGACTATGGTATCCAGAAAGAAACTCCTAGAAATTTACCACTCTTCAAGCATGCTTGCTTCAGTTTTGTAGGATGAGGCACATATGAATGTGTCTTCTCGCCATCATTTGAGGTACAAGTAATCACTACAGCAGCATTGTGCTCATTTAAATCAATTGGGATGGTGAGCTGCTTTTAATAAATCTGTGTGAGTCAGGGATGCAGGCCAAAGTGGCTGGCAGCTCCCATTTTCTTACTTTATATTTACATTCTATACCACGGCTTAATAAAGTTCTACTTAAGGAAATGCAGAAGATGCAGAAGGTGACATTTACAGATGTTTATTTTAGAGATAGAATAACTTTTTTTATCTCTAAAATAAATACAAGATTTCTGCTGGAAAAGAGGATGGAAAGGTTAAAAGAAAGGAGTAGATTTAGGATTTCCCAAAGGGAATTGTTACATTTTCAAGAAATTGTTCTACACAAGCACACAAGGATCTGTTTATCATGGGAGGAAACAGAAAGACGTGTGGGAGCTGGACATCACACCAAAGGCAGTGGCACTAGGGCAACAAGATATTTATCAGCATACCCTGCTAAGACAAACTACCTGGAAGGGCTCCCTGATGTGAATATACTTAAACAGCTTTTCCAACAACATTAAATATTCTAGTACAGGTGAGCTGTGAACTATCCTTGTCATTTGTAAAATTTTTATTATCCTTGACTCAGTTGCCAGAAGGCTGGTATGACTTTGATGTTTGCAAAATGTTGAAAGTTGAACGACAATCTTTCTTCTTGGGGTAACAAAAGATGTTTAACTCAGGGCTGCAAATCCTTTCATTTCTTGGCAACGTTTAGCCATAAAAAATGTCTATCCTTTGTTCTCAATGTGAAATAGTTTGTTAGGTCTTAGAATAAGGAGTGTCAAACCTCGACCTAAGGTGCTTTGGGGTTGCATTTATTACCATTTTGGCATGGTGAAAATAATCTTAATGAATTATGAGTGAAATTCAAGCAGTGATCCAGGGATTTAAAGACGCTCTGCATATTCACCCTTCCCTTACTTGGTGTGTTCTGAGTTTTACAGCCGGCAGGTGAGCTGAGTCCTGTTTGTACCCATGAGGATATGGCTGTGTATGGTGTGAGGGCAGCAGTGATTGCAGCTGACTGTAAAGGACCTGGTTCTTCCAATGATCTCACTTTCCACCAGCACTGGAGAAAGTCAGAAGAAGACAGTAGGATTATTCCTGACTTATTACAGTGCAAATAGTTTGATATTGTTGGTAAATGTTCAGTATATCTGTTTCATACTCCAAACATGACCTCCAGTGAGAAGTTCATTGGCTGCATACTGAAATAAGACCTGGTCCCAGGCAGAATGGAAAGGGACTCGGTGCTCTGCAGCTCCTGTCAGTCCCAGAGTGCTTGTCAAGGTTATGAGTTAAAGGTTGACAGTATCATGACCGCACAAGCATTTGTATGAGCAGGGAGAGGTCACAAACAGGCTCTGGGTGTTAGATCCTCTGTTACAAAGAGAATATTGGCCAGAATGCAAGAACAGTTGTCCTCTTTTCCAGAAGCATTATGGAAATCTGTCTACTGTAATGTGTGTTCCCTGTTGGAACATGTTTCAAACTCCTAATGAACTTACTTATGTTTCTCCAGGTATAACTTCTGCTGTTCTACAGGTGCAGATGGAGCTGTACAAGTAGTTAATTAAACGATGACAGTCCTGTGTGTATTGCAGGAAGGCCATATACAGAAAGGCCGTATGAAACCTAGGAGTGAACTCATGGACTGCTCATCACATCTCAGGCATAACCACCAACCTGTTCTTCTGCCAGCCTGCAGTTCCACACTTCCTTTTGCAAACAGCCAGCTGCACAAACGTGGAATGCACTACATGTTCTTAACATCTAGTGAATTTGGGTGACAAAAGGAATTTTTACAGCTCACCATAACTCTTTCAGAGCACTCTCTTTTAAAAACTAACAGGGTCTGACTTTGGTGAGCTTATTTTATTTTAGGTCAATTGTACCTCTTTCAAAAATATTCTGTTTCAAGCTCTCAGACACTTTAAAAAAGGCAATTTAAATTTACAGATGATCAAAATTCAATAACTTCTGATCAAGGAAGTTTATCTTTGCACATTTTGTCTTATGTTGCTGTTTACCCCCAAGAAGATCAGTTGTGACACACAATATCAAAGAAATATTAGCCAGATTTCACGTGCACTTCAGCTCAATGTACTCCAGTACCAATGCTTTTTCCTTACTTGGTGGTAATGGTGGCTTTCATCTCTAATTCTCCCTGGGCATTTTGCAGAGTCGTTATTTTCCCAGCATGCTTTCCTACGTTTTTTGTTGTTGTTGTTGTTGTTGTTTTTTGTTTGTTTTGTTAATTATTTTTGTTTGGTTTTGTTTGTTTGTTTGTTTGTTTTTACTGTCGCACAAATTCAGGAAATGAGACCAACTTTAGTAAACTAATTGCCTGCACTTTTCTCTTTTTTGATTTAAAAGAGATTTTGTAAGGTTATGGAGATGGGCTCTTTACACCAGGCTTAAGTTTCAGAAGGTCATGGTTATAGGACAGATATTTTTGGACACAAAGTGCTGTAATGTTTTTCCAGTGGGGCAAGTGGGCATGTAAAATTGTTTCTGGCTGTTTGACAGAATGAAGACACTAGAGGACCTCTTAGTTTACTCTGTCCTGGATCAGTTTGACCAGAACTGTACAGAATGCTTTCCTTTATGTACAGAATGCTTCCCATCCTGCAGGCCACTATAGGGACTGTCAGCATTCCTGCTTCAAGCCACACAACATGTGATGGAAGAAGAGCATCTTCCATAGATGGCATCAAATGAAAGGATCTGCAGAAAGACCTGAAGAGCTGAAGGTCACAATATTCAACAGGGGAGTGCAAGTATGGCAGGTAATGTCCACACAACTTCCTGAATATCTGCTTGGGACTTAGATCAAGTACGTACCCTCATTTGGAGGGGTCTGCAGCACAAGTCTTATGAGGAGCAGCTGAGGGAGCTGGGGGTGTTTAGCCTGGAGAAAAGAAGGCTTAGGGACCTTCTTGCTCTCTGTAACTCCCTGAAAAGGGGTCGTAGCCAGGTGAGGATCAGGCTGTTCTCACAGGTAACAAGGGACAGGACGAGAGGAAATGGCCTCAAGGTGCGCCCGGGGAGGTTTAGATTGGATATTAGGAAAAACTTGTGCACTGAGAGGGTTGTCAAGCATTCAAACAGGCTGCCCAGGGAAGTTGTGGAATCACCACCCCTGGAGGTATCTAAAAGATGTGTAATTTGGAACTTGGGGATGTGGTTTAGTGGTGGACTTGGCAGTGCCGGCTTGATGGTTGGACTCAATGGTCTTGAAGGTTGTTTCCAACAGTAGCAATTTATGGTTCTACTCTATGATTCCATGCGATTTAATATATTTTCCAAATTTCTTCTTAATTTATTTTGGGAGATATTTTTCACAGTCTAACTCTCCTTAGCCATGCACACACCCACAAGTCTATCTCTTCCTGAATCATGCTTGAACATCTTGTGTCAAGACAGGAGAAATTTTTGTCTGAACTGACTCCCTGCTGCCTTTTTGTCCTCTCACAAACCTCTCAGTCTCTCATTCATTATAGATCTCTGATGGAAAACAAAGTCAAAACTGCATCACCTGGGACTCTGGACACAACCAAGCTTTGCAGTTCAAGCCTCTAAGTTACAGAATGGGCTGGATAGGTAATAGAATGGAAATGAAGTAATATTTCAATATTTTCATGCTGCCTGCATTACAATTATGATGTTAATTAATTATCTGCCTGGCAGTTAACACCATGCAGAGGCATGGTTTTGGTCGACTTCCTGCTGTTCTGCTAGCAATGAGTAATTAACCTCTCCTCTTCCCTGGGATTCTCTACAAGATGATCAGCGTGTTGATGATATAATTATTATTAATTCAGTTTCTGTGTTTCGTTGACATTGTTAATTACTTGTCGGTAATCAGCTAATGTTTAATCTTCCTTGCTGGATAGCTTCTTGAAAGGCTGCTTGAAATGGTTCAGAGAGGCTTCCCAGCACATTCTCACTCCTCATTGCATCAAGTGGTGGTCAGACCACAATTCAGAGTAAATTATTATCTATATACCACAAAGAGTCTACTGAAGCTGAGGAATTTAGAGATCAAATTAAATTGCTATTTTCACTGTTATAAGAGAGAATATGTAAAGTGGTTGTCGATAAATCAGGTAAACAAGTGGGATCCCTCCTGGTGCCAACTTTAAAAATTGATCTCTCTCTACAGAATTGTCAATATCATTTAAAGAGCAAAATTTAATTTAGTGCTCTTTTTAGTTTTTCAAGGATTAACTGCAAATAACTGTTCATGACATTTTTATTTTCAGTAAAAGTGAGAAATCTCTTTCCTAGTGTCTTCCCTAACTAAGGAAGCATATGAGTATTGCTATGTAAAAATTCTCTAAGCAAAAGTAACTTCAGTACAGATTTTAAAGGTAATGCCAAAAGCTGTTCTTTATTTTTTTTCTTTCTGAAAGTGTTACTTACATCCATATGTCTTTAAATCAGATTAGACTGATTCTGTCTCTCACTTCCACAAACAGAGTGAAAAGTTTAAAAAAATATTTTCATTAAATAGAAGAGTCAGTGTTATTTTTTCCACGTGTGATTATATCCACCAACATTACTAGTTTATTTGGTTTAAATTCCTAGGTTGACATTTATCACAATACCAAAAAGACATTTGATTACTGGAGTGGAACAGTAAGCAATTAATTGTATTCAGGATGCTCTTCTTTTGAGACTGGAACTACCCTTGTGTTTTTAGGGAAAATGTATAGCTTCCAACTAGAATTACCTGAAGAGACCAGAATTTCTGATCTCTGGCACAACTGGGCTTAAAGTGATTCAGGGGATAGAAAGACTTTGAGAAAGAGCAGACAAAGAAAGAACTTAAATGGATAAAAGAAGGTACTGGATTAGAGGGAAATCATACATTTTTCTCTACCTGGTACTGATAAGGTCTTGGTGGTAGAATGTTACTCAGAGTGCAGTATTTTATTTCAAGAAATGGACTGAAATTTCAGAGAACAAGAATGATGTGAGAAAACATGGTCCATAAGGAAAGAGTGAGTTAATTAGGATTTCCAGCCTGAAGCAGAGAAGGCTGGAGCTCTGTTCACAGTAACAGTCTCATATTTGCTAGGCTTCTACAAAAATAGAACTCTTCCATGGCTGTGTCTGTGAAGGCTAAAATAAAAAGAAATATGATAACACTGCAGCCAGACACTAAGATTGGATGTTAGGAAAGCTTCCCAGAGTAAGAACAGGCAGAGAAGCATAGCCAGGAAATGCCAGGAGGTAAACTGGTCCAAGGAAATGGTAGCAGAGGAGCTGAGGAACAGGAATAAGGAAAGATTAAAAAGAAGAAGGAAGAAACACCAAAATGGGCAGAATTACCACAAGTAAAGGGAGATGTGTCTGAGATGATGGGGGCATACTTAAGCAGAAGGGGTGGTGGAATGAGGAGGAGTAGTAAAGAGAATCCTATAAGAACAGCAGGAGGTGGGGAAAGCAATAACTCAGGCAAGAAGGTTGAGAATAAAAAAGAAGTTGGGAAATGTTAAAGAAGTAGGAGTTAGAGAAGGACAAATGCATGGTAGGAATAAGGGACTTTAATTTCAACTGGAGTCCTTAAGTTTGACTGGAGCAGATGCTATAACCAGTTCAATGGAGATCCTCCCAATGCCTTTTTAATTCTGAGTCTTAATTGCTTTGCTCTGCAAGAATTTAATGAATTTAATGCCAAAATATCTGCTTTTGCCTGAAATTATCCTAAAGTTTTGCTTTGAACCTTGAGTTTGGGAAAATTGGAGTAAGACTCAGCTGATGCCCCTACTTTAGACTTTTTGTTGAAGCCCTGCAAAAAGCTTATACATAATGCTAAAGTTTTATTTAGAACCACAGTCTCTCCTGTGTCAACTAGAAAATTTTATATGTGTACCAATCCCGAAGCAGCTTAAAGTCATAGAAAATTTGGGACCAAGAAGTGTCATAAATTTCAGAAAGTGTAATCTCTTCTCTTACTGGAAGTTTCAGCTTCACTTTTAAACTTAACATGCAAATGTCCACTTTTCATTTGCAAAGCACGTGTCAAATCCTGGTCTCACCAAGATAACTTAGCTGGCTTGTGTTACACAGAGTGCTACACTTGAAGGGGAAACAGAACATTTTTTATTTCCTAAGTTTCACATATAGGTAATATAAATGAGTATGCAGATTGTGGAATGGTTCATATTTTACATATTCAAGCTCTGGTAATAGGTGGGAACAATATGAATTGTGCTTATGTACTGAACGAAGCCTAGTTACAAAGCCTGTCTTTGATAACACTCCTCATTTTATAAGCTGTATGACATGTCAATTTACTGGTTTTGTTTTGGAGACTGAGAATGTTGGATTGAAGCTTCAAGATCAAAAGAAAGGTTAAAACAGAAGAACTGTTGATTTCTTTCTTCCCCAAGCGTAAATATCCTCACGTAGCGGAGGGTGACACCCTGTATTATCTGGAAATAGAGATTCCTGTTGTACATTCCTTTTACAGAAGGAAGATGGTTTGGTTGTTATGGTATTTGTCTGAAATGTGGACAGCATGGCCTTAATTCCTGATACTGCTGCAAACATTGTGGATGACCTTGGGAAAATTGTTCAGACCCAGATCCTCAACAGTACTTAGATGCCTTGTGTTTGTGGGGATGATGTGGTCTGGCAAAGTCTAAATTTCAAATGTTTTCTGTTTAATGAGCTGTTTGCAAACACCTTCATGCAGAAAAAGCACAAGCTATTAGGTCATCCACTATCTCTGGGCTTCAACTACATCTTTGGATATTTATTCAGTGCTTGCTATGGATGGTGTCTAACAAGTCACTTCCACAGTATCAAATGATCAGGGTAACACGCAAAAGAATTGACATTACATTTATTCCTGTGTAGTGAATTCAAGGTCAGCATGAGCTATTGTCAGTTACTGCCTGAGTATATTATTTAAATAATGGTATTCAAAATCCAATAAAACAGATTTCCTACAAACAAGCTCTAGAAATAGTTTAGACAAAATTCAGTTCCTTCTAAATAAACAAAAACTCTCCAGGAATTTAAAAACCATATTAACTCATTTACACAATACAATGGCAGATGGTAATAAAAATCCCTGTCAATAAAATATGTATTGAAGGTTCAGCTGAGAAGATTTTGTTTAATTTTTTTAAATCTAGCCGTGATATAGTCTTTGTTGTGATTGCACAAGAAGAATCTCCTACCAGTAGGAACTGGCAGTTCTCAAAGGTTTTAAAAATGTCCCTTGTTCTAAGTTACAGCCTTAGGAATGAGACACTGAGAGTCAGCCTGTACCTTTGACCCTCCATGACTGCAGCCAGAGCCACATCGCCCAGTTTTTCTCAGGGAGGGTCTCTGTCACTCTCTCTTCAGCTTAGTCTGCACTACAAGAAGCTTTCTGCTCTATTTATGCAGCTTTTACCAGCATAGCTCATGGTGCACCCCAGGGGATATATAGTCCTTTATCAGTATAAGTGCATCTACACTGGGGCTTTGGGTACAGATAAAGGGACTTCCTTCAGATCCTCAGAGGAATTATTTCGCATAATTTCACTATTTCGCATTTCCCAACTCCCCTAACAAAACACACCTACCAGAAGGGTATTCCTGAACTTTGTCATTTCACTAATTAGAAACCTTCTTTTAATTTCCAGATAAAAATTATGATTGATCAGCTTGTATCCATATATTCAGAGCCAGGGTAATTTCTGAGCTCAAGCAGTTCTATTTGCTCTGTGGTGTGACCATAATGAAATTTGCACTGTGCTGTTCTTATATGATTGGTCTTCCCATTTCTTCAGAGCAATGAAACTTAGAGACTTCAGTTTTTAATTTGGGGATTTTCAGATGGTAGATACTCTGACTGTGATGGCTTTTAGAGCCTTAAATGTCATTTGAGTACTGAAAATACAAACAAGAAGATGAAGGTTAAAAGTTACAAACAAAATGAAGTATTTGAAGATAAAATCTAGCTTAATGCTGCTAGTTCTGGATTTGGAGTTTGGGCTGTTTCATTTCAGGAAAAGTAGACAAAACCAGAAAATTTCAGCTGAGAAGGAAATAGTTCACACCTGCTGCCTGCTTCTGTAGTGGTCTGGGTTTAAAGGTGTGACAGTAGAATTCTTTTTGAATGAAGATTTGATGGCAAATCTTCATCTTTTTCCTTCAGTCTCTCACCTTCACAGTACCAGGAGTGAGGGAAAAGCATGCTGTTTTTGGAGGAGAAGCTGATAATGGCTTAGAATGCCAGCTGAGGAAAACTAAGAGGTGATATTGCAGTAGGGCACTGGACATGCTTGATAGAGATGCTCCAGTCCCTTCATCATCTTTGTCACCCTCTGCTGGACACATTCCAGGACCTCTGTGTCTCTCTTGTCCTGAGGAGCCAGAACTGGACACAGCGCTCCAGATGTAGCCTCACCAGGGCTGTATTTACTCATCCTGGCAATTTGAGTTCAACATGTAGAAATTAGCCTTGAAGTATCAAGGTAGTTAAAACACATTTCTATGTTCAGGTGTATGGTCAGGCCAATTGTTTCTGGGGGAACCATTCAATTCACACAATTCACATTATCCCACTGAGCTGAAGACACAATGGAGAGAAAAACAGCTTTTTCTGTGACTGTTCAACTGAATTAATAACTCAATAAATGCTGTTCTTCAATGATTAAAAAAATTTAAAATCACATACACACCTAGCATTATCTGCAGTAGTAAACACTAATTAAACAATAAAGTCATTAGTAATGAATCAATTTTGTCCATGCATCAGGTCTTTCTAATGGATGATGGCCAAGATGAAGGGAAAAAGGACATGGAATAGTCAAGTGAAGAGACAATAAGGTTTGGATGAGAGTTTTAGCTGGATAGAAGGTCTGAAATATGTTGTTATGTACATGTGGAAAATAGCAACTGTTCAGATATTGCCTGAGCACCTGTCTGCAAGCACATTGGCTGAATCTATGGTCTGACCTTGTTTTTGTGGCTGAAGGGGTGACTGAGTTGGGTCCACTTCTGTTCTCCCATCTACAGATGCAATGGGCTGAGTGTGGCTTGTGGTCAGGGCAGGGAAACTTTTTTAAAAAGTTTAAAGCGTATTTAATTCCCATTACAAAATAAGAGAAACAATGAAGTGTAAGGTGCATTAATTATTGGCTGCAGGCATCTAAAGAGAGCACTCAGAGATTTCATCTGATCAGCTGCAAAATAGGTTAAGATTATTATCCCCATCTCACAAGTGGGGTCTGAACCTCAAGGTCACACTGTATGCCAGTAACACCATCAAATAAAAAAACATCCAGCAAGCTCTTGCTCTGACCACAAGCCAGTACTGCCACACTCATTACAGTATATAGACAGCATACTGTAAATTCCTGAAAAGAATTTCCACAGTGAAAAGAAACTGTGGCTTTATTACTTTAATAATATCAAAATCTAATTCTGATTTTGCTGGTATGGTGTTAGTGCTATGAATCTATCTCATCCAAGTGGTTTCTCTTCAATTTTTCAATCCGGCTTGTCCAGGGAGATGGGGTAACATTTCTCCTTGTTTTGTTTGGGTTTTCTTTTTGGTTGTTGTTGCTTTTGTTTGTTTATTTCTTTTTCCTCTGTCACAACCCTCTAAAACAATACTTTAGAAATGACAGAGAAGCAGCGTTTGTAAAATGTCACGATCACAAACAATCAGAGTGATTGCATGCTACATTTATCGTACATCAATGTCCCCTGCCATCAGCTGCTTTTTGAAACTACACAAGTCCATGAAGTGAAACGGGACTTGCTCTTAAAGTGAATTGTCTTAACAACTTTTTGCAGTCCCTTGTTTTTGCAGTAGAGCTAGAGCTGAGCTAATTATTTAAAACCTGCATTAGGAACTCTCCCTTTTTAATTCAGTGAGTTGTTTGTAAGTGTTTGCAATTATTTGCCAAATATTTTTGTCTGGTCTTAATCCCCTCTTTGACAACTCATTAATGAGCTTGTCTGAGCTGTGTGATATGATTTTCTTTCTGCTTCTAGACTGGATGTTTTGCTTTTTTAAAAGAAGAGTAATGAATTGCCAAATTTGAAGCCAAAATATCAGTTAACTTGCTGTTAGTTTCACTAATGAGCTGTGTCAGTCAGAATCTGTGGGTATAACAAACAACAGATCTCCCATATCAAAGTAAATCACACTGCTTACTTTCACAAAAATACGAACAAATCCATCAGAAAAGCCATCTCTTCAAGCATTTTAGCATAGCTGGTGTCTATGATCCACAACTTTTTTTCATTATCTAAAACACTCCTGAGTCAGAACAGCCATAAGTCCTTGCTAAGATTTCCATTGCATTTTTAAGGCAAAGAATCAAGGAATAAAGAAATCAGCATCTTAAAGACATGGCGATGCTTCTCCTTGTGGCATCTTAAACATGTGGTGCTGCTTCTTGTGGCACCTTGAACGTGCAGTAATACTTCTCCCTGTGGCATGATTTTCTTGTAGTCTTTCTATTGCCCTCCAGACACATGTGATTTCTGAAGTAAATGAGAAGGATGGTTGTGATCCAGACAGCTCACCGCAATTTAGCCCCAGGTCTCTTGGAAGTGAGTTCCACTCCCTGTAGGCTCAGTACTCCAGAGCAGTGGGGACATTGCTGATAGAATTGTTGGGCTGATCTTTGGTGTTGGAAAATTTCCAGTGATGGTTTCTTTCTGAAGTAATATGCTTCTGCTTCTGGAAAATGGAAATTTTTGCACAAAAATCCAGAACTGTGTTTTACACTTGTGTTACAAAAATCCCAGCAGCTGCATTTCTATAATTATTTTCCCGGAAAGACTAGCACAGTAACGACTTCAACTTGAAATTTGCATCTGTCCTGTGACAAATACCTTGAGAAAAGCCTTATCTTGGTATTCATATTTGTGCCCTTAATTGCAATCAATATGGTGTGAAACAATTTGATTCCTGCATATACTGCATTATCTGCTATAAGAATAAACTACAGTGCAGATTATGCAAATGCTGTTATATAAGGGCAGCAGTTACTGCAGTGTCTTCCCTGGTATATATCAGTGTACCGTAGCAATTAAACAGTATAGTGAAGCCATAGCAATTACCATTCTAAATTATAATAAGCAGTTCAATATACACTATAGGATAAATCATTTCCTTATAGCAACCACTGTATATGTGCTTCAGTTTTTATTCTAAAGCCCTTATTACTTGTCATCTGAACACTGCGCCACATGATTTATACTGCATGCTTGTACTTTCAATGCATATTTATTATATGACTTCTGCAAAAAATGCTCATGATGATTGTAACTGTGTTAATTTATTATCAGTTTGCAGTAATATCCTAAAAAAAGAAATCCACGGTGTAGTGGGAAGGAGAGGTACCCTGTGAATTATTCTTTGTATTTAAACCCACCCAGAACTAGACATAACCTTCATATAATCTGAAGCTTAATAAAGATAGCTCCCGTTAATTTTAGGGGATTTAATTCAGAATCAAACACATGAACTACTAAGCTAATTTCTATTCAGTTTTAGAATCAGCTTTCTTTCTAGCTAGTAAACAGATTCCCACTAAAACTTGTGCATGATTTTAATTACAGATAAGTTTCTCTTTAAAGGCCACAGCATTCATGCTCAGGTTGCTAAGCTGAATTCAATACATCTATATGTTAAAGGTAGCAAGCTAATGTGTAAACAGGGAAAATATTGGAACCAATTGCTGTTAATTTGGTTTTGATCAATTCACATTGACTGCATTTTACATGCAAATGAGAAGTGTGTTGGGTTATTCCAGCTGAAAATAGCTGAGATAATGAATTATTTTTAAAAATTAA